>SCDT01000735.1:3348-24348 GCA_004143765.1 Drosophila melanica | reverse complement strand
TTAATCTAATTATATTATATTAAAAAAAACTATCAATTAAGCTTTTCAGTAGCTTTAAATCTTATGGCTACATTTTTTGTGCATTTCAAAAACATATTTTTGGTTAAAGAAAACCGCTAGCAATTTAATTTTTATTTAACGAGCATTAAAGTTCTTTCTCTCCAAATTGTGGGTATTTAAAGTAGTTTGCTTAGCTATTTCCCAAAGTTATCAAACATATATATGCACACATATAGAAAATTGCTGAACGTTTCGTGTCCGAAATGAAGCAAGCTGCAAAGTGTGTGTGCAAAAAAAAGTTGACCAAATATTTGGGTCAAAGTTTGAACAATGCGAAAGCGCAACATTTCCTGCAGTTATTGTTGCTGGCCATACAAACTATGCAGTCAACGTATAATAAAATTGCCATTAGAATGGCTGTATGTCGAATTTAGAATTCGAATTGAGAATTCAAATACGAACTCGAATTCGAATTGCTGTCACAATGTGTGTGGCCGAGGGATAAAAATGCAATTACCTCTCGAACATAAACGAAATGAATAGCACAAAGCATTCGGCCATAAAACGGGAAACAGCTAACCGCAGCAGCCAAGCACCACACACAACATGAAAATTTAAATTAAATAAGCTAAAGCAGAGATATATTCACGCACACACACACACACCCACACACACACCTGTCCAGTCAAAAAAAAGAAAAAAAAGCCAAAATGCACAAGTTTTCAATTAAATTAACCCCAAATATAAAAAAAAAACTATAAATGAAAATGGTTGAGTCTCCAGCCAGGACTTTCGCTCTGCTTTTGGCCAAGTCAACAGCATTTGCGTACAAGTCGAGCTTTTACACTGTGAGAAAATCTTACGATATTTTTAAACTTAAATTTAGAGCAAGTGATTTTTTAAAATATTTTTACTAAAAAATAACAATTATACAAAATCAAAACAAATAGAAAATAGAAATTTATGTTTTAAATTAAAAAATAATAAAATGCCATTAATCTCATTTCAATGTGCATTTTTCTTCGAGTGTAGCTTATACTGAGCTCAAATTCATGGCGTTGAGTGTGAGAATTTGTGTGTGTGTGTGGCTTGACTTTATGTGTGTGCAGTGTGAGTGAGTCAGTGTGTGTGTGTGTGTTTGTGTTCGGGTGTGTGTGGGTGTGTTGCCCTTGTCGACTCGAACGTATTTGCATACAATTTGCCTAAAAACACACCATGGAGTGTCTTTAAAAATACATTTGAAATGTGCGTCGCCCCGTTTTCGGGTGAAGTGGAAAACACTGGCGGAAATTGTAGTGCGAGGAGGGGCGTGTGGCGTGCAGGGGCGTGGCAAGTGGTAAGTCGGATTAGTAGTGACATTTGTTGTATGCGGCTGCAAATACATGTGTGCATGTACGAAGCGAGTCTTAACACTTGTTGGCCCAAAGGCGTAATTACAACAAATGGCCAGTTGGCCGGGCAAAAAGCTGCCTTCCAAAGTTCCTCCACTGCAATCAGCCGGAAACGTGTGTACTACTAATAAAGGTGCTCAGTTTGAGTTTGAGGTTGTCGTGTGACCCTAGAGTCCCTACTCCCGCTGCTTGCCCTTCCCCCCTCTTTGCACAATTAACTAGAAAATGCTTTTAAAAGCTTAGCATCAAAGCTAAATTTGCCATTAGAGATTTCTGTAATTAGCCAACAGAGTTGTGCACGGTTTCAAGGGGATATAGGGTATATGTACATTGCCAACCAAAGGTGCCACAGATTAAATATCAAATAAATAATTTATAAGAATATGTTTAATAAAAAAGAAGAAAGAGCATTTTTAAAATTACTCAACATTAGTGAAGACATTGCTTTCATAAATATTTCTCAGCTATTTGCTAAACATTGAAAATGTATATCGAAATTAAAAATTAATGACTAACCCAATACAAAACAAATCAAAAACATTACTCACTTTGATCCTGTTCAACCTTGAAGGAGGCGCGTATAATGTCATCGGCACTGGGATCCAAGCGGAACTGGAATGGTGGTCCATTGCTTTTCGAGCGATCATCGTCGTCGGTGGCCAGAATTTCGACCACTTTGCGGGGCGGCACATGTTCCGGCAGCACGGGCCTGTAGTCCTTGAGGAACTTGGGCGCATTATCGTTGATATCCTGCACAATCACCGTCAGCGTGGCCGTCGCCGTCTTCGGCGGCGAGCCGTCGTCAATGGCCAGAATCTTGACCTGGTGCCGTGGCACCACCTCGCGATCCAGCGAGCGTTGGATGGTCACCGAGCCGTTCTGATTGATGGCGAACTGGCGTTGCCGGTCGGAGCTGCGGTCTATCGAATAGGAGACCTTGCTCTTGCCGCCCTGATCCGGATCGGTCGCCTTGAACTTCTCCAGCTCGGTGCCCACTTTGGTGTCCTCGAACACGGAGACCTCAACGTTGGCGCGCTCAAAGTGCGGCTTGTTGTCGTTGATGTCGCGCAGCTTGACCACCACCCAGGAGTAGGCCACGTGGTATTTGTCGTTGTCGTTGTCCTCGCCCTTGTCGTTCACCTGGATGCGGAATCGGAAGCCGTTGCTCTGCAGCTGATCCTCGTAGTCCAGCGGCTGCACAATTTTCAGGGAGCCGGTGCCGTCGTTGTTGCGCACCATTGTGAACTTATCGGCGCCGTAGCCGCTGTTATCGATCACCTTGTACTGGAACTTGTTCGTCTCGTCCTCGTCGTGCACCGTTACCGTCAGTATGGGCATTTCGGGCAGGGCGGTGCCGTCGGTTTCGTCCACCTCGGTGAACCACTCGTCCTTGGTGAACTGCGGCGGCATGTCATTAATATCCTTGACACGTATAGACGCCGTGCCCGTGCCCTTTAACCCCCCGCCATCCATTGCGACCACTTGTATCGAATAATCCGGCGTACGCTCACGGTCCAGACAACACACAGCCGTCTTTATCACGCCCGTATCCGGCTCTATCTCGAAAATCGGCGAGCCCGTCTCCTCCTCAATCACGTTCTTCTCAATCGAATAAACCAGTCGCGCATTCGAGCCCTCATTGGGGTCGTCATAGTCGACGGCGGTCATGGTCATCACCACCATGCCGGCGGTGCCGTTTTCGGTCACGTTGCCAAAGTAGACGCCCTGCGGGAAAATGGGCGCATTGTCGTTGATATCCTTCAGATTGACCTGGACATCCGCGTAGCCCACCAGCCCCTCACCACCCTCATCCTGGGCAAAGACGGTGAAACGCCACTGAGGTCTCCCGTTTGGTTGATCGCGATCCAGAGGCTGTAATAGGGTGAGAGTTTTAGAGAAAGAGAGATAGAGGTTTATTAGAGAGAATGAGCTAGTGACGGTAATCGATTTCGATAGAAAATCGATAAATCGAAGTAAAGATTATTGAGTTTATTTGCTGTAAACATGATTACATCATTATTTATTCTGATATATTTTAAAGCTGAAAAAATCAAAAATTCGTAAAGACAAAAACAAAGTGGAGTTATGATAAATACTGAATATGTTTTGTGTTTCTATGAATTCTGGTTATTGTTTAATGTTAGCTGTCAGAAACGCAAAACCGATTAACATCAGTGAAAAAATTGCTGTGGGTACAAATCCGCATATTCTGTATACGCCCTGCTCCATCCATTCCGAAAACAGACAAGTGCAACTCAACGAAACTCGAATGAAACTCCCTGTGCGTGTGGGTGGGTGTGTAACCCTGTGCAATTATCCATTCACAATGTCGGCATAAAGCTTAGCAGGGCTGGGACAGGGCGGTGCTCTGGTGTGGGTCGCCTTTGACTGGTGCTGATTTTGACTTTGATATGCGCCAACAGCGCGGCTGGCTTGAGTGATGTGCGTGTGTATGTGTGTGTGTGTGTGCTGAGGCAGCTCCGGCAGCCAATCCGTCGAGCATTACCCAACGCAAGCGGCCCGTTGCCCCATGCACCACTCGCCCCCTCACCTGGTCAGGCGACCCACCTTTTATAATAACAAGCGCAGAAAAAACGATTTTAATCAGCACTTTTGTATCTCTTGGCTCATGCTGTTACGCAGCAGCAGCAGCAGCAGCCACCCGACACATCCGACATGCCCGAAAAAACCCCCTAGTTGGAATCCGAACCGAGACCCAAACCCAAACCGAAACCCAACCCACTGTCCTGACAGCCGCAGCGTAACGTAACAAATACAACAATAACAGCAGGACATGTGGATACGGGAACAGGAACAGGAACAGCTTTCATAGCGCTGACATTGGATTAGTCGTAAAAATGAAAGAAGCAAAAAATACACACACACAAAAAAGAGATGAATAAATATAAGCAAAGTCCTCATGCGTCGTCATCGCTTTAATTTGCATGACAAATTTGACAGCATTGTTATGACATATTCAATTTAAGGGATTAGTTGAGCTACGAGTGCTCTGTGTGTGGATTGTCAGTTTGCCGGTCCTTTGTCAGATTGTTATTCTACCCGTGTGTGTGTGTGTGTGAGTATGTGTTTTTTTTTTTTGTGTATTCCGCGTTAACCACTTACATCATTATTTGAATAAAAACACACAAGTTTTTGCGCTTTTAGTTGTATATTCTGAAACAATTTACTACACTTAACCGTTGAAAAAAAAATGTGTAAAAATAACATTTGTTAAGCTTTTTGCGCTATATTCCATTTGCAGTTTTTTTTTATACTTTTGTTGGACATACATTAAAATTCATTAAAATGGCTCTAGAGTTTTACGAAGTGGCTTACACAAGTTTTAAGCTTTGTGAGATTTTTTAACATATTTATATAACTAGTATTTGCATCAAATAGTGGTCATTTTTAACTTTAATTCCCGTGCAAATTAATGGGAATATTTTAAATATATAATAGAAGAATTAAATAAAAATCCAAACATGTTCAAAATTATATCAAATGCGAAATTCGCTCAACTTTTGACATTAACAGCATTTTCTATTGTGAATAATTCGAACTCATTGAGAATTGAATTTTATTGACACTTCAAACTAACAACTCTCTGCAGTTAAATGACTTGCGCAAACTTTATTAATTGTCGGACCACTTGTTCAACTTCAGATGCGATTAAAAAACATTTTACGCAGCAAAAAGCGGAAAAAAGGCAGCTGGAATGCGGCACCTTCATAAATCAATGCAATTATTTTCATATTAAGTCAAAGGCGCTGCCACAATTCGCTGTCCCAAAAACATAAATGTTAAATAATGAGTTTCGCACGTTCCCAGTTCCGTTAAGTTGGGCCGGTTGGCTGGTTTTGCGGTATTATGTTGGGCTTTTGGCAGCAGCAGCCTGGGGATTAAGTGCGCATTGATGGCTTAATCAGTGCGCATATTTCGCAATCATTTTCATTTGTCGCTGGCCGCAACAGCTGTGTATGCAATTCGGCCCTGGCCTGATGCACTTTTTAAGCACTGTTTTTAATACCCTGTACCCAAGCCCAAAAGCGGGTAAGTTCGACCGCACAAATCATATATATTGTTGTATAACAGTTGCACAGTCAGATGAATAGAATCGATATTAATATATTGATATAGGGTATCTGCTCGTTGTGCTTCATATATATATATTTATTTATTTTGCGGCATGTTCGCTGCGGTTTTGGTGACAGTTTGTTAATGCTTAAATTGCAGTTTATTGTGTTGATTCAAGAATTCGCTGTATTTCTTTATTGATTTTCATCGTTATATTATTTTTTTTTTTTTGCTTACCTTCAGCACGAATATTTCGCCGGTTGTGCGATTAATGTCGAATTTGCTATTGGCCGGATTATCGGGATCTATGCCTTGGCCAGTTAGGAAATAAACAATGTTCTGTGGACGATCCTTGTCGCCATCGGTGGCGGTGACCTGTTCCAGTGCAGTGCAGTGGAAAATAAATACAAATATTTTAATATTAGCTTTTATGTGTTTACTCTGTTTTTTTTTTTAATACATCTACAAAATGAACAGCTTACAAATAATAGAATAGAAATCAAACTACACAACAATAAAATAAATACTACAAAAAATTAAGCTTTTAAAAAAGCTGACTCTAAAAAATAAACAATTAGTTTTTTAGTTTAGTTTTTTTTAAGCACTTAAAATTCGTTGGCTTATGTGGACGCCAGGTGGCGTGTTAGTTGTTTATACATATTTTATGGCTTTTTTTATTTCAATGTTATTTTTTGTTAGTTTGATTGGGTGCAAATTGTTAAATCCCAGCACTTAACATATTGATTTTAATTGACTAGGCTTTGGTGCAGCTTTAATTAATGTGCTTGGGTTTAATTAAATTAGTTAAATTAGTGCAGCTAAACGGTTGTTTTACCACAAAACAAATCATTAAAAACTAAAACCGAAACCATGCAAAGATTTAAGCATAAAAGTTTGTCGGAATAAATAATTAATATCACATTGAATTTAATAACAATAGCCCACGCGTTTGTGTGTGTGTAAATTTCCAAAGTGCTCAAAATAGTTATGCATGCAATTAAAGCGGACACAAATTGCCCGACCGCAAACAACAAACGCGCATTACAAATATGCCGAAATCTCTGTATTAAATATTTCGCCAGCAAAATGTAAACAATAAAAAGTATTTCAAATGAATTAAAAATTAAAATCATTTAACATGAAACAATAATTGTAATAAAGCAGTTATTATATCAAATCCAATTAATTATATATTTAGCGCATTTTCGTTACTCAGAAATTACATGCAAGGCAATAGGTGGGCCCAATTAAATCGTTAACAATAATTGAAATTGAAAACGGCCTTAAAAGCAAATAAGAAAACATTTGCCAATGAGATTGCTTCTGAATTTCCATATCGTATCGTTTGTTCGTTGTTTGATAATAATATATATATATATATAGTGTATACCTTTTACCGACCCGGCACTGGCTATTCATTATTATATATTTATTATACAGTGTGTGTGTGTTATTTTGTTTAAACATAATTTACATGAGAGCGAAATATTGCGTTGAGGTTTTGTTGTTGTCTTGTTAAATTAATTGTTATACGAAAGTTGAGCTATTGTTAAAATAGCATATGTTATTCCATAGTACACTCAGAGAAAAAAGTAAATAAAATATCAATTTAATTAATCAAAAAAGTTCTCTATTCATAACATGATTTGAAGAGTGTTTAATTTTTAATTGATCTATAAAATTACTATAAAATTAAAACTATTTTTTTTCTCTGAGTGTAAATTATGGTATATATATAATATGTATACATATTTACAATACGATATCATATGGCACACGATGCGGTTTTGTGTGTGTGTGGTATATATATATTTAATTGTAAACAACATAGCGACCTGCATGATGGTGAAGGGCGTGGCCATTTCCTCGTTGAGGCTGCGCTCGTACAGGGTTTGTGGGAACACCGGCGGCAGATCGTTGACGTCGCGCACGCTTATGACGATGGTTGTTTGATTTTCATTTAAACTATCCGAGGCGACCAATTTCAGTTCGTACTAACGCACGCGGAAAACCCAAAAACACAACGACAAATGTTGGGGCCGTGCGCGTTAACATTAAATCAAGCCATAAATAAGGAAAAAAAGCAAAATGGGGAAATAACCAAGGAAAAAACATATATAAATAACAATCAAATATAAATTTAAAACACAAAAAGCAATTGCATAAATTATATATAAACTATAAATAAAGTTGATAAAAATAAATTTAAATAAAATTCATTTATGTTGAGTCCATTTACAAATGTCCTATGTGGTGTATATAGGTACGTATGTGTGTGTGTGTATATAATGTGTGCCACCTGTGGCACTTTCATCAGTTAATTCGCATAGTTTGTCGGCTGGTTTTAAATCCCATATTTTAATAAACTTATTTAATTATTTATACAATTTTTTTTCAAATATTAATTATTGACTTTTTTGCTTTTTAATTGGCAGCGCGTGCTTAATTATTTGCCAATATATTATTTTTATTTTCTGTGACTTTTTTAACGACACTCTCGATGTACAAGTATACCAAAACATTTCTGTATATGTTTTTTATTATTTTTTTTTTTTTTTGCATTTCGGTCAATTTGCTGTTTCGCACCCATGCAGAAAGACAAACAACCAGCAAATGGCTTGAAATAATTTATATTTTTTTTATAAATGATTTCATTGCAGCAGGTGTTGAAAAACTTCAATAGCGTTAATTTAAAATATCAGGCGCAAAAAACACTAATCAAAAAAAATATATATTGCATAGCATTAACAAGTTGCTAAAAAACCTTTTTTTGTACTGAAAGTGGACAAATAAAAAATTGCGTGTTAAGTTTTTAGGCCTTAACATAATATAGATAAATATTTGCTTTGTGTCAACCTAATTGAAATGCCATTAATTCAAATAAATAACTATTTTTTAGGTATTTTGTTTTGTCAATTTAAACAAAAAAATAAATAATTTTCTCGTGTACGAAAAAAAACTGGAACAAAACTCGCATTTATAAAACTCAGGACATGCACTAAAAGCTAAGGTAACATGGTGTATGACTTTTGGGGGCAACGTGGCGTATGCTTCATTTACATATGCAATAGGAAACATCGAGAATTCAATGCTACAAAAGAAAATCCAAAAACAAAATCATGACAAGCACAACTAATTTCTAACTAATTGCAGCAAATTTTGTTCTCTGCAAATCTTTATTTAATATGTTGGTTTTTTTTATTTTGTTAATGACCTGCAAAACACGCTTGGGCAAGTTGCGATCATCCTCTTCGGTGATTTGTGTGCGATACGTGGGTCGCTCGAACACGGGTGGATTGTCATTAACATCCTTGACGTGGATTATGACTGTCGTATAGTTCTCCTTCAAATTATCGGAGGCGGCCAAACGCAGCTCATACTGTGTGACAAATTTTACAATTAAATGTCTGCCAATAAATTATTTAATCTTTATATATCGCCCGACACAGGCAAATATGTATTCGCATATTGTTTGAACTCGTTTTCCCTTTCATTCTCTCGCTCTCTTTCTCGATTCAATAAAAGTTCTGCGTTTGTTGAAATTGAAATTCAATTAATGTTTCGCCTCGCTTTCTGTCATTCTTTTCAAGCTTTATTCGCTTCTTGCGCTTTGTCCTTGCCGGGTTTTTGTGTTCGACTTTTTGACCACGGCGTGTAACTAAACTTGTTTGAACTGTTAAATATTTAACTAGCCTCGCGGTGAGCTGCACGTAATGAAATTCAATGGGAAATGCACTTGCCTCACAGTTTCCTAATGAATTTTATAGTCACCGAGATCTTTGCTTACATATTGAATTGCTAAATTGATTGCACAGGCAAAATATACGTATAAAACCAGCTTTTAAGTTTGCAGCTAATCAACGAAAGTTTCCTCACAAGTCGAAATTTCCATTGCATACTTTGGGGAGAGCACAAATAAATTATTTGTATGCCAGTTATGCTAATATATTAAAGAACCCGACAGAGCACGTTCAATTTGGTAAATTTTGTATACGACACAAACTAATTTCACAGCCGACTGCACCTTTTCGCATATATATATACTATATATAATAAATATTTAAAGTAAGCACAACAACCACATTGGTTGTCATGTTGCAAAAAATGCTTAGAAGATTTTCACACAACAAAAAGTAAAGGGTCTCTTTTAGCTTACCCTCCGTCGCGTCTCGTAGTCCAAAGCGCCGGCCACATAAATGGCACCCGTCATATTTTTAACCGCAAAAGCGCCGCCAATGTTGCCGCTGGTGATTTCATACCGAATACGTGAGGCTGGAAAATAATTGTTAGCAATTCGTATTACTCAACCACAAAAACAACAACAACAACAAAAAAATGAGCGAATTGCTGGTTAGGCATGCAAATATGTTGGCTCCTACTTACACTCATCGTGATCCTTGGCAGTGACTGTGAGCACTGTATGCTGTATGTCCTCGTTCTCATCCACTTCCGCCTCGTACAGGGATTTGTCGAAATAGGGCGGATTATCGTTCTTATCGGCAATGCCAATGCGTATGAATTTGGTGACTGTGTTTGTGTTTGTGGCGGGAAGAAGAAGATCGGTTAAAATTTTCATCATTTCTATATAAAGTGTGCGCAAAAGTTTTGAGCTGGTTTGGTACTTGAAAGTATTTATGCGAAAAGTAAGCAATTATCACGTACATCAACGAAATTCTACACCAAGCGCGAAAAGTTGTCAGACGACAGCAATTTGACGCCTTCTATTTGATGCGACAATCATTTGGTTTTTATTTCTTTTATTTCTGGGTGTGTGTGTGTGTGTGTGTGTGTTGGTGTTTAAAAGCTGTTGACGCGTTTTGCATATTAAATAGTTGAAGTTTTCTCGGTGGCTTTTTGTTTACTTCACGCTTTTTCTTAGCCCCGTTGTGATGATGTAATTTATCTGATTTTGATGACAAATTCAATTGTTGATTTCGCTTGAAATTGGTTAAAGAAAATAAAAACCAAATAAACGAATGCAAATGTGGCTGTTAAACATATCTGTACTATCTGTACTTTATATATGTGTTTTGCTTAAATTTATGTTACGAATAAAATATTCTGTTATTAACAACTGCAAATAAGTTAAATCTGTTCAAATCGTGTCAGAATTAACCGAAATGTTGAAATATTTGGAATACCAAATTGAAGTTTTGCTATACATAATATAAATATAGATACTATATAGCTTGTAATGCATTCACAGTTTCCTTAGCAGCTGAGCCATAAATAATTTAATAAGCAACTAAACAAAGCCAAGCATTCCATGTAACCGACTGTGTTTGAGACACAATTGTCCAAGAGGAGTGCAAGAGATGGGCAGAGACTCTCTCGAGTGGCAAGTAAATTACATAAAGCATTTATAATTGTTGCAACAACACCAACAATGGCGATGCTGTAATTAAATAATTCTCACACACACACACACAGCTGCAAGAGCCGAAAGATGTCCAAGCAAACGATTTGTAAGTTTCTCTGGCACAATTGCAGCAACGTTGACAAAGTTTTCCCGACAAATAGGTCACATAAACAACTTATTAGCCAAGTGTTTGTGTATCTTGGCTTTTAGTTGGAAAGACGTCTTAGTTATTTATTTAAATACACTAAGAGAAAATTTTTTAGTATGGCTGAAATGGAGTTTGAATAACAATAATTGAAAAAACTGAAATTTCTGATTAGAAAAACTTCATCTCTGCTAAACTTTCACAAATCTTGTATTTCGCTCAGTGTATATATGATGTATGGTCTGCTGCAACTTGTGCGTGTATTAGTATATATAATTTGCATTTGCTGGCTTCTTATCGAGCAAGAATTATGCACATTTGGTTAGGCTGACAGCATCTGGGCACACTTGACGTATGTGCGATATGATCTGGCTGTCTGTGGGTGTGTGTGTGTGTGTCAGCAAATGTTTGAGCCAATTCGCAATGAAATTTATGGCACGAGATTGTTAATTGCCAACTGAACTGAACTGGATTCAAGTGAGGCAATGTGCTGACATTTTAATTAAAACCTGGCAATTAATGCCCACACTTGATAATACACAAAATTTCATAAATATTTAAATGCAACGTATTTAACATTATCGCAAAATGTTAACTGTTACATTTAACATTTATCACACATTTATTTAACAGCAACAAGCAACTTTCAAAGAAACTGCTTTACATATATATTTATTGCCGGTTTGACATCTTCTTTCTTCTTCCTCTTCAGGCATTTTCTCTTTAAATTTATGTATCGATTTTACTTTAACTTTAATCGAATGTTATTTTGCGCATTAAGGTAATTATTTGCAGCATCGCTTTTGACCCTTGCTGCGCTGCTCTATAATTAGGATGCCACGCCCACTGGGCATTGACTGTGCATTTAATCTTATGCACTTTCAGTAAAACTGTACACAATATGAAATATTTTTAATTTTTATTTACTTTGTATTTCGCTGCCTGTCACACACGTAAATGTTATACACACACACACACACACACACTCAACGTTTTTTTTTATTAAAATGCCCGCCACATTTTTCCCTTTACTCAGTTTATTACATCAAAATTCAATTTATTGACATGTGCATATGTATGTGGCGATATGCATGTATGTTTATTACTTTTTTATGGTTGGTAAATCCGGAAGCTGTTGTTGTTGTTGTTGTTGTTGCGGCTGCTGCCACATTTTTTGAAAGTTGACGTTTAACTTATAAAAATTTCATGTTGCATGTTATTTGAAGCAGATTCCTTGCCGCATGCCATATGCTGGAACGACCATTCAGCTACGACATGAAAGCAAATCGAACTTTATTGCTTTTTATGGGCAAATAATTAAAAAACGCAAGCGAAAGGAAATATACAACAAATACTGACGAAAAAGTGGATGAGTTATTTCCCATTTTTGTGCGATTTTATTATATTGCATAACAGAAACAGGAAGCATATCTTTATTTTACTTTTGATGGATTCTCTGAAGTTTCTTATTACGTAACAAATTTCTCATGAGCTGCATTGTTGCAATTGACTCACTTTCGCACTCTTTAGCATAATGGTGTGTTAAAGGGAACAAATAAAATCGCAAATTGAGCTTTGCGCTTTGAGCTGTATGCAATGTTTGGCCAAAGCCAAATCGAAAACTTCATGACAACGGCAGCAACAATGACAAAAGACTTTTGTACGCTGCCATAAAAATTGACATTGACTTCAGTCAAGTTGGAGTGCGGAGCGTGCAGCGGAAAAGTGCCAAAATCAAAGTCGAACTTTATCACTTACTAAGCTCACATAAAATGTGTCACAGCTGTTACAGTGTCTGCGTATCTGTGTGTGTGTGCCCAAACAAATAGTGTTCCATTTGCCCAGTTGCCATCTTTAGTTGCTACGCTTTGCTGCACATGCCACATTCGAAAAAAGAAACCCTTGCCCCAGCCCCAGCTCCACTCTTTTCAAGAGTCACAAAATTTATGCGCTACTTTTTCGCGTGTGCACGCACGCATAACAATACATGTGTGTATAAATAAGAGCGTTTGTATGTGTATTGTGCACACATATGTATTCACATCAAAATCACAGCTGCCATATTTTTTGCACGCTTTCTTTAACAATTTTGTGCGCTCTTCAACTATTTATATGCCTTATCAAATACACTCTCTCATATATATGAATAAAATTATAATGAATAACATTAATTTAGACATTCATCAATACTGTTAAATAAGAATTTTAATTAAATGTTAACATTCAATCTGACATGTTAATATTAACATTAAGCATGTTAGGGCATGCGTTTAGCGGCTTTTATTTTATACATTTTTACTACTTATTTCTTGGTTGCTTTTTGACATGGTTTATCAACAAGTTTTGCACTTGATTGAACTTATATGAAATTCAATTCAACAGCAAGCAAAGCAATCATTTTGAATCAATTTGTTTTTGGTAGATTTAAATGTTTCGTAAATTCGTATTTAAGGTTTTAGTTATGTTTATTAATGTATTTAAAACAGCCTGAAATGCATTTATATTTTTAGCGCTATCTCTTTACAAACTAATTGGCAACTTGGCCTCGTTTCAATTTTTGCAGCCAACGTGGAAGCAGTTGCACTTTATGACCGAAACTGAATCCTGGCAACACAATGTGTATGGGAAATCACAACACGAATCTCTTGTTGCATTGGGCCAACGGAAGCGGAAATGTGTTGGCCATTAATGGTGCTTAATGTGGCCTGGCCACAAAGTCAGCTAACTGCATGTCCAAGTAGATATCAAATGCGTGTGTGTTTGTTTGTGTGTGTGTGTGTATGCAACAACAACAAGTGCAACAACGGCAGCTGCTTACGCGTAACGGCTTCTAAATTGTTGCAAATGTTTTATTGCAATGCTTAAAATTGTCCTTTTCTCGTGCTATTGTTGTTGTTGCTGCTGCTGCTTCTTCTTCTTCTACTACTTCTTCTTCTTTAGCCCTGTTTTGTGGTTGCTGGTCGTAAAACCGGTTGAAAATGCATTTGCCGCACGGCTGCTTCGTTGATTTTTTATGATTGCGGCCAGAGCTCGGCCAGGGCTCACTGTCCAAGCAGCTGTTCACACAGTGCGCTCCAAAATTTATGCAACATGCGAGATGCAACAATGTTTTTGCGGTTTTCATTTCTGTACACTCAGAGCAAAATAGAAAACGCAAGAAATCGTTTTCAAATCAAGTAAAAAAAAAATCAAAACC
This sequence comes from Drosophila melanica, assembly GCA_004143765.1. Lineage (NCBI taxonomy): Eukaryota > Metazoa > Arthropoda > Insecta > Diptera > Drosophilidae > Drosophila > Drosophila melanica. The sequence goes on along the minus strand of SCDT01000735.1, from coordinate 10,183 downwards.
CAGCTGAAATTTCTGCAATTAATTTTCATGCGAATAAAATTCTTATTTATGCATATTTTTTAAGTCTCGAAGCATCAAATAAATAACTTTATCAAGGAATTTCTTCTTTAACATCGTAAAAATTGTGCACTCTTTTTATTTTTTACATTCAAAATAGCTTTACCAGAGTTTTAAAGGATACTTTTCTCTGAGTGTAGCTCTCTGCCTCTCTCAGTTGGCCCCTTCATCGGCCAGCTTCTGTATTTTTGCAATAAAACTCAATTTGATTATTGTGTGCCTTGTGTATGATTGTCATGTTTGCGGCTTTTGAGGCTTTTTCTGGCACCCATTTTGCATTTATGCGACAAATGACCTCACTGTGCACACTGTTCTACGTAGCACAGTTATTCGTTTGCTCGTATTCTTGCGGCTGGCAATTAGTGAAAATAAACAAAGTGCCAATTTAATTTTTATTTCATCGAAACCCGAACATAAGCCTGCTTTTGTATTCTAAGTCCTCCATTCTAAGTGCAAACCCAACCAAGACAAATTATCAACTTAAGCATACCGCCCGCAAAGTAAGCGAGCGCGGCCGTAGCATAGTTTTAATTAGTTTGTGTGCCAGCGACAGCTTCAAAGTCATTTAAATCAATTGACAGGACGTCAAGGATACGCCAACTGGGCGCATACTTTATTCAGCGAACGTAGCACTAATGGAAATTCAACTAACAATTTTTGTCACGTACGCGACGCACATTCTGGATAATTTATTATATATTTTCGCAACGCCCATCAACAGATTAATTGGTAATGGCAACAAAAAACCAGTCAGGTATATGATAAATAGACTGCAGCAGGGTCAATTTAAAATTAATGACATTTCTTAAAGACTATAAAGAAAAGGTTATGTTTTTAACAGAAATTCCAATGTTAACAGAACCAAGCACTGTTAGCCTCGTGCAATTCATGTTAAAATGTTAATCTAACAGTCGTACTAGCTAAATTGTCATTTATAACTTAGATGTAATACTATACCGTTAACAAATATCATAATGCACTTTACAACTATTCTGCTGCGAAATCGAGATAATAAATTGAGTGCACTTTTGAGTGGTTAAATTTTCGTAACTTTCTAGCGCGATAAGTAAATGGAGTTGCGTGAAACTTTGTGGCACTTGTCCGGCTTCAATTCAATTGGCTGTCATTTATGCGTCGCTGATTTGGCCGAAAATTTGCTGGCAAAGGCGCACAACAGTTGGCAATGGCAGAAAGTGCTACATCATCAGCGGGGACACGAACCGCATAGCTTGAATAGCGGCGGGAATAGCACCTGCTGCGAATGCTGCACTAGAAACTGTTTGGTGACTAATCATGTTGAACCGGGTCCAAGTTGCGGCCTCTCTGTCATAGTTTAAATTATGTGCAAAACTTTGAGGAAACTTTTAATAGCCTCCAGCCGAGCAGGGGAGAGTGCTGGGAAGTTGCCATTTGTTGGTTACCAGCAACCAGTTACCCGTTACCAGTTACCAGTTGGCATATGTTGAACGCTTACGCATTGATTGGTTACACTATCCATTAGAGCAGGTTGCAGGCAGCAGGCAGCAGGTAACAGCAGTTGCGAGCTGCCAACTTGCCCAACTAACCAAACGCGTGCCTGGCATGGCAGATTTACCATCAGCGACCACTCCAGGAAACTGTCGAAATGGCGAAATGAGTTTATGTCCCGCAACTCGCAGTCAAGCATTAAATTGTATCTTTCAGCGCGAAAACTTTGTTTGGGTGCGGCAAAATGAACTGACCTGCCTCTCACGTAGGGCGGACGGCGGATGGAGGGGCAGCTCAAAGGCGCTCAAAGGATATTTATTTGTTACAACTAGTTGCTGATGCGACAGCTGCCAGGAAGTAAGTCAAAAAGGGGGTAATTGAAGTCACCCAGCGCAGTCTTGCGAAAAGTTGGGGTTAAATTCATTCTGGTTAGGCTTGAGTATTCTTTGATTCAGAAAAAAAGATATATCAAATAATACCAATCCATGAAAAATGGTATTTTTGAAAATAACTCTTCACATAATTATAACAGGTTTTTTTTTTTCCTTTTATTTATTTACTTTTTTAATAGCTCTGTCAAATCTTTGAAATCACATCTTAAGCAAGTCCTGATTCGCCAGAAATTCTTTTTCTAATGGACGGGGCCTGGTGCCAAATAAATTAGTATGCTATTTATATAAATTAGTCTTCGCTGCTGCTTTCATTCGATACTCTGGCCTTCGTTCATCTGTCTGGCAACGTTGTTCAGTTGTTGCTTGACCTTGGCTCGAGTGTCTGCGTGTAAATAATGATAGACAAACGTTGAACAATAAAAGCAACACAATGAAGAAAACAAATGTGGATAATTATACTACTTGAACTTCCATTAGGCTCTGCAGACAAGCAGAAAAACAGAGAGAGGGAAGCGAAAAGTCGACGCATTTGCTAAATTTGCAATAATTAGATTGATTTATGCTGTGACGCGTACAGAGCGAGACAGCTAGAGAGAGAGAGAAAGGGAGGCGCTTTGGGTAGGAGGAGCAACTTGACTTATAGACATGATGACCGGCAGGGACACAGACACAAATTGCGTTTAGCTCTCTATTGAAAGCAGACGCCAGCAAGGACTCGGCCTGTCTGCCACTGTGGTCAAGGATCTCGCCCACACGCAGGCATCAATCAATATTTTAGCTCAATTTATCAAACTATTACGCAGCGTCTCCACATCTCCTGCGGAAGTCTTGTGTTTTATTCTTGTCAATTTGGCATTAAAAGTGTAGCCTAGTTTGCGGCGGCACGCCCAATTGACAATATACATATACATAAGGGTACGGGCACACTGAAGTGAAAAACTGTGTAAAATACAAAAACATATTCGATTAAGTACTATGCTTACTGTTAAAAGAAATTTCAAAGATCAACGAAAGTTTTTAATATACGAATTTTATTCTCAGTCTATCCACAATATTGATAACCTATATTTTCGCCCAGTGTATATTGCTTACACGCATTTAATGCAAGTTTTTATGCTATGTCACTTAATTCCTGGGGCTATTTTATGTTAGAGTAGAGGAAGTAAAATTCATCATCGGGCTGGGCGTGGCACATGTTTCTCAATAATATTTGGCAATTTGATTGATGTTCTTTGCTTTGCCATAAAAACCATTGAGATGTGCTTCAAATGTTGATCGAATCCAATGTTAATAAAATTCGACAGCCTGTGCACCCTGTCGCGCTAACAGCAGCGACCACTGTAAGCTAGAGAGAGAGAGAGTGGGGGAGAGAGGGGGAGAGCGAGTCCAGCTACGCTACAATGTTTGGCTTTTATGGCCGCAAATTCATAGTCGTTATGTTAGGCGATTGCCCCGCCCATCTGTAGACCAACTATAAATATTGTTTATGCTTCTGTTGTGGCTCGTATTTTACAATATGTGTGTCTCTTTTGGTGTGTGTGTGTGTGTCTTCCGGTCTCGGTTCTGTGGCATGTTTGTCAGCTAGCTAAGCATTAAATTGCATTTTATGCGAACGTAGTTTTACAGACTGTTATATTGATTTAACGAATAGTGATTGCTTTCTGGCCAACTCCACTGATATGGGCTTAAAATAAAAAGTGCCACCAGGCTGGCTCTGGTTTGAAAACTGTGTTCGAATCTGATTCAAATTAGAAACGAAAAAGAAAAAACAGCATAGATTTACTTTCTATGATGGAACGAAATATTATATCAAAAATATTGACTTTATTGATCAGTTTATTCCACATTTAAAATCACACTTGCATGCAACAATGTGCGCACAATTTCTCGATTTAGTCAATAAAACCTGGATTCAATGTAAATAGAGATGTGAATAGCAAATATTTTATGCATATGAAAACTATTCAGCGTTCTTTATGTTTGCTTCCATTGCGCATTGGCATCCACAGTCATATCGAATGTGTAAACGGAATTGCAACTTATCTGGTCACATTTGCCATGGTTACGCATAGGATGTGGTTGACTATTTCATTTTTACATTTTACATTTCAATGTAAATTTAAATTTCGCATTGAAGCAATGCGGCAGTTCGCAAATAGCACAAAATTTTGAATTTGGCAGCAGCGAAAATTATTTTGCAATCATTTCATCGGTTATGTAAATCACATATATAAATTTGGCAGGTGTTTGTGTGCTTTACTTAAAAAAAAAAAAATAAAAATATTACGCGAATATGAAATACCCTTCAAGGGTAATATGACAAATAAAAGTGTTGCATGCCCGGCAGCGGAAATAGTCCATATTCAAACTTCAGATTGTTCACAGTATTTGCGCAGGTTTTTGTAGACTTTTGATTTGTAGCTTTTTTGCCATTTGGTCACTCTACAAATCTTCCTGCTATCTATTCACATTTTGTTTTTCCTTTTTTTTTTGTAACTATATTTTCCTCCTTTTTGCAGTTTCCATTTGGTTTCATCGACCAAACAAAAAAAAAAGCTGCTAGTATTCAGTTGTTTGTTGCAATTTTCTAAGGTTTCGCTTTGCTCTTTGGGTAATCGTATTTGGTAAGCGGCTTAAAGTTTTTGTGGATTGCACAAAGTTAAGTGCGCTGAACTTTAGCGCTAAAGTAATTAAAGTTTTACCTGGGTCGCGAAAAGTGCAGTCAAAGTACCAAACCTGGACTCAAAGCCGCACGCAGCTGTTGGCCAGAAAATGTGCTGCAAAGTTGATTAATTTACCTGCAAAGAAGTATGAAAATGAGAAAAGAGTTTAGTTTGAAGCTAAAACAGATCTAAATCTTTAAATGGGGATATATAAATGTATATTATTCAGTTGTGTAACACAAATAATAATTGTCTAAAAATATATATAAAGAGTGCAACTCCGGCTTAGTTAATTTAATTTTATTACTATTTAGTTTTTGTTATAAAACAATTTCTATTTTAGTTTGAAAACAAAAGGAAACAATTTTTAATTTAATTGCAATGTTGAGTTGAATAATTAAATACACAACAACTTTTTTTTTGTTACACTGTTCTAATATGCAAACAACAAGAGCATATATATTGAATGTAAACTGTAAACTAGCATTGTAAACGTTAACTGCTAACTAGCTGCAGCTGCTGTTGTTGTTTGCTGTTGTTGTTGTGTTTGTTGCCGCTGTTGCAGCTGCCTCTGCTTAGATAAGCTGCATCTTATGCAAATGTAATTAAAATGCAACCGGGCGCCATTTAACAATATTTTATGTTATTTCTCTTTGGTGTTCTCTGCGTGCTGTTGTTGTTAGGATTATGCAGACTTAGCTAATGGCACATAAAAGCACATTGAGCTGCATATACATATGCAAGTCTATATATATATATATTTATATATATATATGTATTTTTTATATATAGGAGTGGGAAGTTCCGATAAGATGCCCATATGGTTTGTTTGACATGTGTTATATAATAGCACATGATTGCTCAATCATTTCGCAAATATCATTAGAATTGAAAGCCGCTCGTAAAGGATAGCGAGATACGATTGCATCCTTGTGCTGCTAGAAGTACATTTCTTATATTCCTGCAGTTAATATGGGAAATTAATTTGAATACCCTTTGAAAAAGCCTTAAAAGTGGTTGTACAATGTGAGTATGTGCATTCCTTCTCCCTCTCTCTCTCTCTCTCTGTGTGTCTCTTTCTGTCAGTCATTTCAAATGGAAGCTTAAGTTCCTTTGTGCAGCAGTCAGTTGCTGCGTGGCTTTAATGCTTTAAAAATTCTCAACAATTGTGGGATTGTAATTGCCGCTGCTTGCTGCATTCGTTACCATAATTGCTGTTGGCTTAATTTCAACTGCCGACTTCCGGACCGGCAACTTCAACATCTTCTGCTCCTGCAGGCATATTCAGTCCAACCAACAGAAAACCCATTTGACTTACAATCTTGCCATGTGAATGTTGCTGTGTGTATGTATGTGTGTGTGTCTGTGTGTGTGTGTTTGTACATTTGTGTTGCTCATTTGGTTGGCTTTCTTCGACTGCAGCTGGCTGGCTTCTTGGCCAGGATTGCAAGGACTCGTTCGCAGCTGCGGCTGCCTTTTGTTATTTTTATTGCTGGCTCCTGGTTGGGTCCTTCTCTGCATCTGCCGTTTGGTCGCACTGAAAGCTCTATACACATTGGCTTCCGTGTGTGGATTTGGCTCTGTGTCCGTTTGGCCATCATCTTAAAAATGCGGGCCCCCTCGCCCAACCGCACCTTGCACCTTTGCCGCTCGTATTCACATTCAACGCTCATCAACGCCACATTTGCGTGCCCCCGCACTCCGCACTCCGCACTCCGTCCGTTGCTCGTTATCCTTGTATCTTGTGCCGTGTGCCTTGTGCCTTCTTCTGCCTTGAGCCTTGTCCATATCCATGTCTCTCCGTTCACATGCATTTCAGCTGCGCATTTGCCTGCTCGCTTGAGCAGCAATTCAGCTGTGCATTGGCCAGCCCCAAATCCCCCTTTGCCCATTTGTCTGTGTGTCTGTCTGCTATGCCCTTCCGTCCGCACCACCTTCGACAGGCTGCTGTTTGCATAAATGACTGCGCCTGTGTATTTGGCATGACTCTTGAATTAATTTTGCAACATTTTAAATTGAGCGCAATTAATTGCAAAAATGTTTTATTTTTACCCACTTGCACTCGTTTTTCCACTCACAAATACCCATACACACATGTGTGCTTGTTTGTGTGCATTTTTTGAATGGGCTGCTGTGCATTTTGTAGTCGCATTCGCTGTTGTTGCTGTTGCTTTTGCTGTTGTGCAAGTGCGAACACGCGCATTCAAGCATATGCACGTCGGCCGGGCCACACTTTATATGCTTGCACACACACAC
>SCDT01000734.1:0-29070 GCA_004143765.1 Drosophila melanica | reverse complement strand
TTTCAGCGTTTTAAATGATCATATCTCGGCCATTTGTGGTCCGATTTTGGAAAGATATACCATTTTAGAATCGTAGAAGTTTATAGAATCGATGTCCATTAAAATATTTGAGCTTTAAAATTTTCGCTGGAAACGAGGAATCGACAAATGTGATAAATTTTTAGATTTAAAGTAAATTTATTTAAGGTTATACAAAATAAAAATAAAGACAAAGATTTTCTTCAACGTTTTTTGTTGACTTGTATCAAAATTATTGGTTCGGCATTTAAATTTAAATTATTTATAGCCTTTGGTTAATTAACAGTGTTCTTTGATGTACAAGAGTGGGTTAAGAATTATGATAAATACACATCATTGTTACTCCCACCCCAAGTATCTGGGACACGAGCTTAGCGACAAATAGATGTGTTATTGCCCGCAGCGAGTTAATCCTTTTGCCTCGTGGCCGCTGCACAGTTGATACTTATAGATATATACGTATATATATATATATATGATATGGCACAATTTATATAATTTGAACCGTTTTGAGGTGATGTGCTCTGTGGGGGCCATAAATCAAGGTTACTTTCACATTGGCCATAAATACTCGCAGACCAAACGATAGGCCAGAGAGTCAAGAATCGTCCCCAACTCCCCGTCAGAAACTGAAACCCGCCAGAGACTCCCACAACTGAGGCGAACATCGAACTTGTTCGTGCAGTTTTTGGCTTTGGCTAGGGCGTGCGTGTCTCTCTGTATGTGTGTGTGTGTGTGTGTGTGTGTGTGTATTGTTATCACAACAACAGCATCTAAATTATCATTGCCAAAAGGCAAACGCAGCAACAACAACAACGCACAGCAACAGCTTACAACGTAAACACAACACGACGAACAATGCGACGCGCAGACGCCAAACACGAAACATTTTTTACTAATAAATCGCCGCCAGGGAATTTCCCAATGCTCTTCTGTTCTCTCTTCGTAATACATATTTCACATGAAATGCAGCCGTTGGCTACATGAAGGCTATCGAAAAAAACAAAAAAAAAACAAAATAAAAATCTTACCCCAAGCAAAAAAAAACCAAAAAAAAATGTTGATCTGCATGCAAACTCTTCACTCTTAAATTGCTTAACTTAAGATTTTTATAATTTATTTTACTTAATCGCATATTTTTTGAAAATAGGTAAAGATGATTTTTTGCAAATGTGTATAATAGGCAGAAAAAAGTTTCTGCGACCCTATTAAGTAAAAATATATATTCCTGATCAGGATGAAAAGCTAAGTTGATTTAGCCATATGCGGCTGTCCGATATTCTGTATGAACGCAGCGATCTCGAAGAATAAAAAAGCCTATTCCTTAACCATATACAGAAAACGTTTATCATTTTTCTCGATATTTTACCCAGTTTCATTAAGATCGATAAAAATCGATTTCATGACTTTGTTGTCTTAGCATATATTGGAGACTTTAATAGCTAACAGCATTAAATTTCGTGTGTTTTGTTCACGAAAAAGAACACAAAGATTTCGATTTTAGAAACATCTCCCAAATCGGCCCAAATGTGTGTGTGTATGTGTGTGATTTTATACATGTTTGTATAACGACAGATCGGAAGTTTCACTACAGAAAAATATTGTTAAAAAACTATTTTATTTTTTTTTTAATTGTCGAGGATCGTTTCATGTTTTTAAAGTATTTTCTGTTAAAAGAAATCAACCATACAAAAGGTTGTATCTAAACGCGCAGACGCAAAGAGTTTCATGTGCTCGAAGGGCTCAATTGAACTTAAGGGCATTCCCACACACAAACACACACACACACATAGAGACGAGCGCACCCACAAGCCGCTAAATACACACACATATGAAATGTGGGAACTTTTTGGCTCTTAATCAGTTTGCCTTGAAGTCAAAACCACATCGCACACAACAAACATGCACACAACAAACACACACACACACACACACACACACACACACTGATAAATTGAAACCTATCTTTGGTATTTTGTTTTTCTTTGAAGCAACAATGCGCCAACAATGGCCCTGCGGCTATCCTTAGTACGGACTACGACGCTCATTTATTTCACAGTCGTGGACAAGATAATCGCCAATGTCCGCTTAGAGGTAGACGACAAAGAAGAAGAAGACGAAGCTGAAAATGCTTAGGCCCAATAGCAAATGGCATGGCTATGGCACAAGTATATATATGGCTATGGTCATGTATATGGACTGCAGCCAAAGTCGTTGCCCGACTCATTTGTTGTGGCTTTAGGAAATGTATTTCAATAATTTTCACACGAAAATCAGTTGAATGAAGTTGTTTTTTTCATTTTTCTTTTCGTTTTTGTTTTTGGAACGTCTTTAACTCGTTTATTCGTAAGTCATTTGTGTGTCTTTTAAGTCTTAATTTGCGCAGCAAAGAGAAAAGCAAAACCGATGCCCAGCAGCAGAGACTGCGGCAGCGACAGCAACGGCAACGGCAACTGGCCAAGCATTCGAGCCAGCTTGCCTGGCCATCAGTCAGAGCTCAACTAGCTGCAGCGCGGTAGCAGCTGCAAGTCAACCAAATAGGCAGCGGCACATGCAACTGGCTTACACACGCACACTCACACACACACACGCACACTCACAGGGGAAAATGCGGAACTGTCACAGCAAGCGTCAGTTGTGGCTGCCACCTTTGGGCGGCTCACTCGGCCCGGCCTTGTTCTCGTTCTCGTTCTCGTTCCCGTTCAGGGGTTCTCGGCTTGGGTTCCAGCTTCAGCTTCATTTTGGGCATCACAGTCGCTGGCATCGTTGTCATGGGCAACGAACGTTGGGCGCTGCTCTGGGCACCTCTGGGGCCTGTTTCGCTTGTAATTATAATATTCCAGCCAACCCAAAATGTTGCCCCAGGCCAAGCAGCGGCAGCAGCAGCAGCCACAGCGGCCAAGGCAGGAAGATGAAGCGGCGTCGTTGTTGTCGTCATTTGGGGCCGCAGCCACACGGAACTTTTGTTGTAGCTGTTGCCGTTGCTCCAGTTGCTGTTGTTGCTGCCGCTGCTGCTGCTATAGAACGTAGCTGTGCCGCATGCAACACGATGTCGCCTGAAGACTTTGCGGATGACCTCGAGCGCCACAAATGCTGATTACGTAGACGCTCCCTTCTCCATTTCCTTACGAAAAAAAAAACACAAATATATATGGGACATATACGAATGCGGAGTACCCTATAAAAATAGATTAGACTGTTAAATAGACGGATACATACAAATGACTTAAAAAATTGCATAAGCCATTTAATAAATTTATATTTAACAACTTTTTTTTAAACGAATTACAATTCTTCTCTATATATATTTATATATATTTAAATTTAGCTTAAGAACACTTTCATATTTATGATTTTTATATTATTTTATTATTTCATTTATTGTACATTTTTGCATTATTTTTCTCAAGCATGCAAAAGACTAAAAAATTCTTGAGATGATCTTTTTTTTAATTTCAAAGTTAGGTCTACAAAAATAATAATAGCTTTAACCAAGTTAAATTCAAACAAGTTTTTAGCCAATTCTCAGAGCTGTAAATAGATTTATATCTAATTATATCTAAATACTACAGTTAGCCATAGAAATATCTTCAGTTGAATTCCAATGGTGCATAGGTGAGCTGGTCGTTGATATTGCCAGGTGTGCTTATTACAAACAAGAGCTCGCTGATATGGTGCCCTATGGGTACCTATGGGTTGCGATTGTAGCTGTACGAGTTATAAGGAAGGCAAGCTAACTTTTTTTTTCTTCTGTTGTGACGCCCGCCAGCTCTTGTTATTGTTGTTGCTGTTGTTGTCGTTGTCTCGCTCATATTTGCACGGGTAAGCTGTAAATAGGTGTAAGCGTATGTATGTTTTGGCATGTGTATATATGTGTGTGTGTGTGTGTGTGTGTGGGGTCAGCCTGTGCGTGTCCATGTTGCTGGTTGCCCATTTACATAGCTTGAGGTATTTCAATTTATTTCATTGTGCTTTTCATATTATTGTATTTGCAATTTTGATTGCAGTTGCCTTTTGACCACTGGCAACATAGACGAGAGAATCCCAATTCCGATTTTCAGCCATATGCAAAAATATCGATAATTCGACCACTCACCCATCCCCCCATCCCCCCGATTCCCCCCAGCACTTTTGACTGACAGCGCTGAGCAATTGCAATCAGCGCAGCGTTAAATTATTGCATTTTAATTGCAATTTATAAATGCGTGATGGGAGCGGAACTTAGGAAGAAGGCAACAACAACAAAAACAGAGCACGATTAAAACAATATTTTTGAAAGATTTTATTAAATAGCATTGCCATTATGTAAATAAACAGAACAAACAAATTTATATAATGTCAAAACATGTAAACAAATGTCAGCTCAAATGTTGGCCCTGCGGCCAAGTTTGATTTTTATGCTTGAATTTGAGCTGAGTTTGCATAAATATTCAATGATAAATTCTGTAAATTTCGGAAAATAGTTAAACTCAAAAGTGACAGCCGAATGAGAAAGACAACAACAGAAGACTTCAGCTTGGCCAATTGGAAATTTTAGACAGCCCAAAGACAAAGGGCCAGCTCCAAACTGATGGACTTTGGCCAACTTTAACAACGTGCATTAATTACATTTCCGGACCATTTCTTTGATGGCGTCCTTTTAACATATTTACAAATCAATGTGAGCATTGCACATTTGCAATTTGAAGGCATTTTGCCAATGACAGCAACTACTTCATTACGAACGGCTCAATTTGGGAAATGGAAATGCGAACCGAAAGGAAACAAAAGAAATACAATATGCAACTCGGCTTCATTAGCAAAACTCAACCAGTCCAACATAAATGTCATGTTCAATTCTGGCCAACAGATTTCTTATTCTTTTTTAATTGCGACTTGTCCATCAACAACCAGAGAGCAACAACAGTTGGCAAAGTGCAGCAAGAGATGTGAATGACTGAGCAATACTCTGTTTATTAATTTTTATAAATGTATTTTTATTTATTTATTATTTTTTAACAATTTTTGCATTTCTACATAAAAATTTGATATTATTACTTTTGTGATAAAACTAAAAACAAAAACTGATATCCCCTTTGCAACTTTTCGAATAAGGTATAAATACAGGAGCAGGCTATGCTTCAAATACATTCGGACAGTTGCAAATGGCAAATGAAATGCAAAATGTTTCCCAGAAATATTTATTTACAGTTCTGTGAGAAATGACACAAGGCAACTGAATTTAAGAAATTGCAATACGTACCCCAAACAGTTAGTTTTGAATCAATTTTTGAATATATTTAATGACAAGAGTATATCTTCATAATGGTTACTGAATTCTTTAACTCGCATTTTAAGGAAATTTAATTTTTACGAAATTTCTAATATTAAATAAACTTAAATATTTGTGGTAGTTTCTTGAGTGTTTTCGTTAGTCTTTCTGAATGTTTGGGTGTGCACGTTAGTTTGCACTCATTGCATTCGTTTGAATATGGCAACACCCACCCACAAATGCGCTGCGATAAATCAGATACTCAAACTTGACCAAATACACAACAACAACCACAACAACAACGAAAAATACTCGTATAAACGAATACGAATATTCAAGCATAAATTGCAAACAATAAATAACCGAAAAATTGTAAATAAAGTTGCTTGCAAATATTTCATAAAGTAACAATCAGCTTAGGGCCAAGGAGCAGATGCCAAAAAGCAGCAACAGCAGCAGCAGCAGCAGCAGCAGCAACAACAAAAACAACTATAAGGCTTGAAGCAACGGTAAGGCACCGACACCAAGCGAGGCCAAAAGTATTTGCGACCAACTTAACACACACACACACACACACACACACACACACACACACACAGAGATATACAAAAACACTGAATGCAGCACACCCGCTGCTGCTGCCCCGCCTCCCCCGCCTCCTTCTCCTTCTTACCCGCACCTTATCCAGGCGGCTCTCGTATCGAAAAACCAAAAGTAAAAAGGCCCGCAGCAAATGTTGCAAGCAGCGCCAGATAAGCGGCCGAGCCAGCGACTGAGGTTGAAGCTGAGGCTGCCGCAGCGGCGGTGGCATCGACGCTGGCAGCGGCAACTTAACATTTTTGGTATGCAAACAAATTTTATACTTGGCCAATGTTTAAACTCTTCAATTGGCTAAAAGCGTTTTTTATACATATATAAAATAATTTTCTGTATTTTTTTTTCTCTTTTTTTTTTTTTTTTTGTCTGTGTGCGCTATCTAAATGTGGCACGATTATTGTTATTATTGTTGCTGCCGCTGCAGCCAGCTGCATTATTTGCATATGAAAAGCGGACGCAAATATAAGTAGAATCGCACAAGTACGAGTACTAGAAACTTCAGCAGCAGCAGCAGCGACAGCAGCAGCAGCTGCCTCAGGTAACTGAGAGCTGCAACATTAGACGCTCACATAACATTTCCAATTGTTGGGCTTATAAATAGCAGCCAAGACTTTTTGTCAACGCGCTTTTTGAAATGCGCTGAAAACAAACAACAATAACAAATACGAATTATATTGTCAAGATGGGGAGACAGGCCAGATACCCTATATACAATTATATTATAAATAATTTATTTTAATATAAATATTATTAAGAGCGTGAGTTATAAATATTTCTTTACAATTTATATATCAATATATAATATAATTGGTTTCAATTTAAACAATATAAGAATTCCACTTGATCTACAAATTTACATTTTTTTACTAGTAAAAATATTATTTTATTAAAAATGTTTTCACTTAAGTAACAATTATTTGGTTTAGTCATATTTTTTTGTTACGAACCAGGCTGAATTTTAAAAAAATTTTTAACTGATTTGAATTGAACATTTTTGCTTTTAGTGCAGCATTTCATATATTGCAAATGCGATAAATATATCTATAATATAAACAAATAACTCTCATAAAATATTTTTGATATTTTTTTCACTATATACAAATTTCTATATATTTTTTGTTCTCGCTTGCCACAAACATTGTCACACTTTGTAGCAATCTCTTTTGCACTATTACATTTTTACAGGGTATATAACAAGCGCCGGCTACAATAACTTGGCGGCGGTCATATAAGAACACCCAAGAGCTGGCCCCAAAGACCAGACAAAAGCAAAGCAACAACCGCTGGCTAAAAGCGGCGAATGGGAAGAGTTGTGGGAGAGAGAGCGAAAGACTGCGACCGACCGTGGGTGAGTGGGAGAGAAAGAGAGAGAGGGATATAGATAGAGGAGACCGACAGCAGCAGCAACAACAACAAATTGGAATATATAGCTGCTGGCCATAACGGTGTTCATAATAATGATGACGTGGCTCCTCTCTGAAAAGAAACATAACGATGAGGCTGACGCTGAGGCTGAGGCTGAGTACGATGAGAGCATGAGGCAAGGACATAGCCGCAACATAATGAAAACGAAGGGAATTTTCAGTTGCCGCCGCTGCTGCCACTGCTGCTGCCACTGCTGCTGCTGCTGCTGTTGCTGTAGCGATGCGATGTGACGCACGAGACCGCAAAATGGCCGGCGGCCATTGCAAGTTCTCAAGTGCTTCCGGCTGAGAGGTTGCCTACCCGGAGACCGGCTGAGGGGCGCAGAGTGAGCGGAAAATGGAGGCCGACACAACCCACTCACGCCCAAACAGCTTTGGCCGCCAAGCCACCAATATTGTCATGTGGCTTTCTTTGCACCAGCTACTGCTGCTGCTGCTGTTGCTGCCACTAACCATTCAGGAGCAGCGACTGTGGCAGCGACTGTGGCAGCGACAGCGGCAGCGACAGCGGCAACGTCATGGGACGGAAATGAGTCAAGCGTGACATTTGCTCGACGCTGGCGGTTGTCACGCTACGCTGCGCCTCTTCTTGCCCTTTATATGTAGCCTTTCGTCTACTGCCACATATGCGTGTGTGTGTGTGTGTGTGTGTGTTTGCGTGGGTGCCGCCGCAAGCTACTCAAAAGGAAACTCCTCGTATAACGCAAATTAAAAAATCCAACTGCCATAGTCGAGTTCGAGGCAAAGAAAATGTCAAGTAATGGAAAACTAACGTGTTAATATGGGAGTGTATAAATGCCAGTGTGTGTGTGTGTGTGTGTGTGTGTGTGAATATAGCTAAAAGTGTGCTACACATTTGTGTGTGCATGTAGAAGCCAATTTTAATTAGCCCGGCTAACATCACATATTTTAACTTTAATTTCGCCACAAAACTCTTTAAATTATTACAATAAGAAAGTATTTGAAAGGGAGTAATGGACTGGCAAATACCCTGTATGCTCTTCAATTATAATTATTGCTAATTTATTTTGCAGCTAAAATTATAATAAGCAAAACGAATAAAATATAAGTTGGCTTAAGCAGAGAATACCTTGTTTAACATATATATAATATAGCCTAATTTAAGCATCTTAAATTGGAACTTAAATGAAATAAAATATACACTGTAATCAGTTTTGAAAAGTAGAATTTATACAACATTATAAGCTATTAATATTGTGTATAGGTAAGTACATACCCTGTAAGAATTTTTAAAATTTGTTTATATTAATACATATTTTTTTTAAATTATGAAAATAGAAAATTAAAATCTATTAACTTGGATTATCAAGGTCTTAAAGAGTTGCATCAACGAGAACCTCATCAATATAAATTATATTTAACTATGTCTTTTAGAAATCATTCTTCAAAGTAACTGATTATTATCTCATAATTCCTTCTGACAGGGTATTTAAATGGTGGCCGCAGCACTTGAAGCAACTCATTCCCGTTGAGGCAAAACAAAATGGCCGCCAGCGGGCAACATTTCAACATCAAAACAAATGCATAACAAAAGGTGTAGCACATATCATGCATATTTCGAGAGCAAAATTGCCGCTAACGCTGCCCAGGCCGCCTACGCCGCCTCCCCGGTTAGTCTGACAATGGAAATGGGAATGAAATGCCCGCATGCCATCCTCCCTCCCACTCCCACTCCTACTCCTCCTCCTGCCATCAACCGTAATCAACCTTTGGCAGCGGCTCGCGTTTTTGGCATGCCAGCGGCCAAATATCGATGTAAAGAATTAAAAACATAGGTACACGCATAGCAGTGGGCCAAGCGAGGGGGGTATGGTGATGGTGGCGGAGTGCTCCTAAACTGCGAGCAGATACAATAAAACATGCAAATATGCGCCCAAGGACATTGCAACAGCGACAACAACAACAACAACAGCAGCAACAGACACACCATCAAAACACAACGCGCCGAAGAACGCAGGCCGAACATCAAACACACATCCACACACACACACACACGCACACACACACATACAGGTTGTCCTCTGGTGGCGGCATGACCGCAGGTGTATGTGAATCGGGGCTGGGGTGAGAGAGATACCAAAGGGTACAAAGTTTATTTAGCTTTAGTCGAAATTAAAGGCCTTTGTATATTAAGTAACCACGCGGCACACACGCACACATACATAAATGCAGTGCGATAACAGCATCCACTCACACGCACACACACCCACACACACACACGCATAGACACACATATGCATGAATACTTACAGTGTTGAAGTTGTACATAAAATATGCCGCTGGGCACTCGGGAAACCTCTAAACATACCAAAAATGAAATTTATACAACAAAAAAAAAATAAAAAATGAAAAAAAAAATGTTTATTTCAATGGTGGAACCAAAGGACGCCGCAGGACACTCGCTGCGTACCTCACAAACGAGCTGTAAAGTTTTTGGGGTATTCCATATGCGTCTGTGTGTGTGTGTGCGTGTGTGTGTGTGTGTGTGTGTGTGTTTGTGTATGCAATATGTGTGCTGTGTGTCTGGTTGTGAAAATACTTCGGCCGTATTTTGATTTCATCAAAGCTTTTGTGCATATTACTGGACAGGACACATTTTGCGACAATAAAATATATATGCACACACACACACACATGTGTATATATGTATGTATGTGTGTATGTGTGTATGTGTACATATTTTTCATGAAAACGGATGACATTAAAAATTGGGCTATAACGTTGGCAGCTATCATATCCATCTGCAAAGCCCATAAACTGTAAATTGCCTTCTTTTTTTTTTTGTTAACATTTTGTAAATGTTGATTTAGTGTCCTGCAGAAGAGCTTAAGAAAGCGTGCCGGACCCTATAACATAATACCTTATAAAATACAAAAATGAAATAAAAAACAAGTAAAACGATTAGGTATGTAAATACATTCAGAGAATACAACCAGAAATTTTGTATCTTCGACTAAGTTGAGAATCTTTTTTAACGTTTTTAAACTTAAAATGAAAGCAAGAAACATTTTTATATCTTGACCATATTCTAGGACATTTCGAACTTACTTAAACTAGAATTCATGGTCATCTTGGTTATGATGAAAGATGTCAAATGGTAAGCTAAGAGACTGAGAAATAGTCCATTTAATCGGATTCTAACAAAGTTATCAACAATTTAACAATGTTAAATAAATTAATGTTTGGTTTTTAACCAAGTCTTTCATCTATGTTGGATATTTTTAATTTTTAAATAATTACAGCTTAGATAAATTGAGTTCGTTCTTTAACAAGTTATTTCTAAATTTGCGGAAATCTGTAAAATTTCTGTCAAATTTATCCAAAATTTATAATGCGCATTTTTCGAATGCTAATTAAAAGACAAATATCAAAAGATGTAACTTTATTTCTAGGATATTTTGATATCAATGGATTACTTTCGACTAGAGACTTCTACTTTTTTAATTTAACAAAAATTAGTTAAAATATACATAAAAAGATACTTCCCAGTTTTTTAACTCCAAAATCACATTTGATATTTTTATAGCCACCCACATATACACATATATATGATAATTCATGGTAAAACCGAAGCGCAGTAATGCCTTTGGGTGATTAAATAGTTGGCAATATATCGACCGATTTTTTTGTAATAACTGGCCGTAAAAAATAAAATACTCACAGAAATTGTGGAAAAACGGAATGCAGCTGCATTATTATTAACTGCAATCGTATTCGAGTTTCGAGTATTTACAATTCGCAATATCCATGCAGATTTCATTTGGATGCTTCGGTTGCCGCGACTGCAAAATGTCACTGCAAGAGCATAAAAACTGATGACTTGCAACGATGTCTGATCCGTTGGCCCCGGCTTGTCCCAATGGTGCAATCTTTTTTTTTTGATTTTATTTTTTTCGCTACTGGACATGCCAATATTTATAAAAATACACGAAATTGTGTCCAATTGTGTAACGTATACAAAATGCAGGCGGTACATATATTTAAAATGCCGTTACACTGATTGACAGCGGGCCATATCAGCGGGAAATGTGGGAAATGCAGCCGGGCGCACATGTCGTATGAGTAATGTAACGACTGTAAGCAAAAAGAACGCGATGCAGATGCACAATTTAATGGAAACTCAAAAAAAAGAAACTTGTGGCAACATTGTAACTGGATAATACATATATGGAATATGCCTTTTGATAACTTATTCAATGGAAAATTCACAGAAAAAATATTGTGCACAAAGCATACATTAGTGATGGAAATAAGTAGGTATTATAAATAACAGTAATTATCACAATAGAAAAACTGCATAATACTGAAATACTCTGTAAGCTGTGACACATACGGCCTATTGGGCTCGTAATTAAATAAAAATACCCTAAACTACTATTAACAAACTAATATACCCCCTTGCAATTAGCATAAATACAATAAATAATAATTATTATATGTATATAGATTTTATTAATTTATTTAGCTTAAAATATTTCGTATATTATATTTTACCATTAAATTGCTTTGTTACTTTCTGTGTTGTAATAAATAAGTTTAAAATATATAAAATTAGAAAAATCAAAATATTTTTGTTACAATTTTTTTAAATCTTCTTCAATAATATATTCAGAAACTTTGTACTATTATCAATTGCAGCTTAAATTTATCAAGGTAAAATACCCTTTTATAACTTCAAATACAAGGTTTGACACACACACACACACACATGTCAATGTAAACAACAGTTAGAATTTGCAACTATTTTCAAAGTAAATTTGTACACATGCCACATGTTCATAAATTTTGGATTAGTTGTATACAAATTTGATTCTTGATTTTATTACAAACAATATTTATAAATAAATAATTTGTAACGCGCCAATGTGCAATGCACATAAAAATGGGAAATGAAAATGGGCAGCGGGCAGCGCGTTTTTCACAGCTGGTTGCATGCATTTCTAATGTTGCCGCCGTTGCAGTTGCTGCAGTTGCTGCGATTTGCATATTTTTAGGCGCAAGCACCTCGCTTTACCTCTGCGCTTGTTGATTTTGATTCTATTAAAGTGTATATATATATATATAGTATGGCTATAGGTGTAGTCCTCAATGGCCATATAATTTTATAGTCGCACATTTTGTGCCAGCTAATCTGCATTTAAATGGAGTTTTTAATTATTTTCGTAGCCGCCATTCGCCCGTATCCTTTGACAATCACTGCGACCGGGGTGTTTGGCACTAGCTGGCGGCGTCAGCAAAGCGTTACCAAAGCTCAACCAGACTACAAAGTGGGCCCACTGTCCACTGTCCACTGTCCCATAAAATGCAGTTCGATTATTTATATAAAGCTTCAAAATGCTGCTGCTGCCGCTGATGCTGATGCTGCTGCAGTCAGAGCCCGAAACTAAGCACCAGCGCATTTTAAATTGCCAATCAAAAAGTGGAGCACAACAAGTAAAACTTATCTAGGCCAGTGTTATCAACTAAAAGATACCCTAACTTTAACAGTCCTTCAATGCTGCTGAAAGGTTGCAATAAAGCGTTTTTATATTCTAATCGTAATGCTGCTCGCCCAACCTCATCCTTAATGCCAATATCAAACTAAAATGTCAGAAATATAAAAATATCATAAATAAAAATAAATAATTAGGTTATCTTATTTTGTATAAAAATTAGTAAACATAGAAAATTTACAAAACAATCATTTCCAAAATTAAATAAGACATAAATACACTAATTAATCTAAGAAAAGTGGATCCTGTGATTAATCCATGCGTATTGTGAGTGGCAGTTATTTTCGGCTGCATTTCGATATTGATAGGGTATAAAGTATATATGTATATGTGGCTAGCGGTGAGAGGAGGGTGGGGTGTCATGCTTTGGCGGGGCACCTAACAATTTGCCATCAACGGCTAAGCAAATAAGAATATTAATGGTTTTTTTCCAGCCATTGCGCAATATATTCCCATGTTAGCCAAGCGCCGTAATACACCTGAGCGCGTTTTCGATTAGAATGAGTTGACGCCCACTCAATCAGTGGGTGGTTGTGGGTGGTTGTGTGTGCTGTGCTGTGGTGTGGTTTGTATCATGCATAAAATTAAAATGGCGACATTTTACAAAATTGCATTCCATTTATGTCAGCAGAGAGAATAAAAGAGAGAGAGAGAGAAAAAAACCGGATTGTAAAAGTTGTAATTAACATGTTAATTAATAGTTAGCCGCGGGCAACAAAATATACAAAAAGGCAGAAAAAAAACGTTGCATATTTTTTGGGTCGGATTCATTTTTACAAATTAAATATCCTTTATTTTTGTGATATTTTAATATTAATTAGTTTTGGCTGCATCAACAACAACGTAAACAAGGCATGTTAATAATTTCGCAACATGCATTTAAATGATTCGCCAATCGAAGGGGATTGAATAATCGAACACGCGCCTCCGCAAACCACTGCCGGCGGCGGCCAGCCGAATGGGCGGGCCGGGCTATAAGGGGGGGGTGGGGTCAAGAATTTTGTCGTTGCCGCCGGAAGTTGGCTGTAATACATAGCAAGTGGCAACGCGTATTTCGCCAGTGGGGAATTTAATGCTCGCCTTTCCAATTTTGCAGGCTCGGACTTGAATCGGCGTTTTCTTGTTTGGCTGCCGCTGCTGCTGAGCAGTTTCCAACATTCTTGCACGGCTCCAACAACAGCAATGTCCAATTGGCCATTGGCGTTTCCAACGAAAATTCGTTGGCTAATGTTGTTCTTGGCAACGATGTGAACCAGGAGCAGTGGACGTGAATATGGTTAAGGATGAAAATCGGGTATGAGGAATGTGGCAAGCCAACTCTAACTGCAAGTCTCGGTTTCTGCTTACCTGTGGCTGCCAACTTTTGAGCCAGTCGTGCAACAAGAGCAACATCAACATGGAGCCGCCACATGGAGACGGACGCGCTGGGCAGCCGAAGGCAACGAAAACGGAAATTAAAAAGTGGAAAAAGAAAACAGCAGAGGTACCTCTAAACCATAGCCATTTCCGACGTAGCCATAACCGTAACCAGCTCTGCTTCACTGACTGACTGACTGACTGAATGACTGAATGACTGGGGCTACCTGGCAACAAGATACCACAGCACATCACAATGAAACCTGCGGCATTAACTCAAACAAAACTTGCAGTTGTTGCACACAAACACACACACACACACACACACACACATACACACGCATATGAAAACAGGATATCATTTCTGCAGCACACTCCCTGGTGGCTACATCGTCACCAACACACGTGCAGAGAGAGCCTCGGCTCATTGGGCGCCGATGGTTGCGTCGAGTGGGAGCTGGAGCCAAGAACTTGAATGCCAGGATAATGATGCCCTTAAAAGTCGCTGCCAATGCGGCGTTAGCTGCACTGCAACGTTGGCAACAGCGTCGACAGCGACCGCAACATCCTTTTTAACCCACAGCTCGCCCCAATCACAAATGCCGCATGTGTCTAACGGCTGTTCATTCAACCTGCTTCCACCGCACAGCAGACAAAGGCTCAGCCACAATCCACACACACACACACAGCCTTCACAACCCGCCAGCAGCCCTACCAACTTGGCTCACTTGTTGCCGCCAAGTCTTAATATAGCATTACTTCTCAGCTAAAAGACAATCATATTATTTACTATAGTGCTCTTATGAAACTTTTAAAAATGATGAATAAATCAAAAAATTTCACTAAAGTAAGATTAACTCTTATAAACAATAATTTTCTATGTGATTCTCAAAAAAAAGACAGTACACAGACAATTTTATATTATTTCTTATTATTTACTTTTGCTTGATTTTGACAACTAATATAGCCTTTCTATGTGATTCTCAAAAAAAAAAAAGACAGTACTGTTCCAATTTTATATTATTTCTTATTATTCACTTCTAATCTATTCTCGTTTTTCTATCTTTTACTTGATTTTATCAACTAATATAGCCTTTCTATGTGCTTCTCAAAAAGCAGCTAGAACCAATTGATTTATATATATTTTAAGTGATTCGTAACTGCAAAAATGTTTTAGGAAAGTTTGAACCTGAAGCATCTATATACTTTTTAAGCGATTGACATGATTATTAAATTGTGTTAAATGACTTTTTATACGAGTATTAAATATGCTATAAAATGTAAATTTTTTTTAAACTGTTTTTTTGGAAGTTCTTCACTAGTAAATACACTGTACTCTGTTTTCAGGATACTTTAGTTCTCCGCTAGTAAATACACTATATTATCGTTTTTAGAATAATTTATATGATCGGTTAGATGTCCTCATTTCTTTTTTTTGTGAATTCAATCAATTTTTTAAAGAAATGTAATGAAAAATATATTATAATAAGAAACTTAGCTTTTTTATTGCTGCTGCAGTCAGGAAATTCAACTAAGACATTTTCAAGGAACACTTTATTGAAAGCTAGCGCAAAGCTAAAGTTTAAATCTCAGTAAAACTAACCTGAAGTCGCACTTTTGCTTAACAGACTTACATATGTGCCGCCTACCCCTTTCCCCCTTGTACCGTTCGTGAATCGGTGTGCCGCAGCCTCTCAAGGCAGCAGGAAAAGCAATTACTTTTTCGTTTAAAATTTTCGTACTTCGTAAACATTTAATTTCCAATTTTAATTTGCTTGAATGCATTGGCACATTGGGCACATGCAGAAAGACGCAATTCGACATCGACATCGACACAATGTTCAATATCATTTCGCATAGCTGGCCGAGGAGGGGGGGGAAGGGGGACTGGGGCCACATGAGCCAGGACTATGGCCGGAGCTGGCCTGCTCTCAGCTCGTAGAGTGTGGCTCGTTTCTCTTTTCTCATTTACATTAAATAAATATTGTACAATTGTATTGGGTGCCAGTGCCAAAGGTAAAGGTAAAGGTAAAGCCATCCAAATGAGCTTCAACTTTCCAGCCAACCAACCGGCGGCAGCTGCACCAAAAATTCCTCTTTACTTTGGCGGCTCGGCCAACATCATCTTACAGCAGCAGTTGCCTGCCCCCTGCATTCCACCCCCCTCACATCCGGGCAGGGTAAATATTCAAAAAAACACACACACCAAAAATGAAAAAAAAAATTAATAAGAAACAGAAAACGAAATTGCTTGAAAAATTGCTGTACAATGAATAAAACTGAAACATTTGTAGCATATAGAGATGGGGCAGGCTTTATGGAAAATGCATTTTGCATGTTGCATGTTGCATGTAGTATGCAAATGTACAAACAATATGCGTATCGTTCTTATATTGAAATTTTGCAACTATCAAAATATTGCCAGCAATTGCCTCTCCCTCTCTCTATTGCAATACCCTGTAATGAAGACTGCTAAGGTGTCACACAGCCTTAAAAATAACTAAAAAAAAAAGAGTATTTAAATAAGTTACAAGTGTTGCTAAAATAAAGAACAAATAACTAATTATAAAAAAAAAACTTGTTTTTTTTATAAATTGATGCATTAATTTTGTTAAAAGTTTTTGAATCCTAAAAACCCGAAGTTCAATCCGAGTTAACATAAAAAGGCCTAATCAATGTTATCCTTCTTGTTGTGTCTAAATTGAAAAACAATTTTTTTCTACCAAAATACACATAGAATATAGTTTGATATATAGTTTAGCTGCCTAGAAATAAATATTTGAATATGGAATATATTCAACTAATGACCACCAATTTTTCCAACTAGAAGACTAAAATGCTTTGGCTCACAAATAGCAGTTTACCTGAGGCAAAGTATTTTCGAGTTCAGCATTCTTTTGGCTTCTGTGCCCATCTATTTTTGTGTGCACTAATAGATTTTCTTATATAATATATTTTTGTATAAAAATTTGCATAACGTTTTGTATAAAATTAATTTTTCGCAAATGTTTTTGCAGTTGAACAGACACAAACGTAGCATGCAAATATATATATGTGTGTGTGTGTGTGTGTGTGGCATCGTTTTTAATGGCTCAGTGGAATCCTGTGACTTGTGTGACGTGTTATCGTTATCCTGCCAGGCTCCACTGACTCGCTCTGCCGTCCAACTGTCTGTGTGTTTATAATTTACTTTACTTTCTGACAAAAGGATTTTAAAACAATTATTTTAATGTTTTCACACACACACACACACACACACACACACACACATACACACATGCGAAATTGAGTTTTGTATGTTTTAAACGACTTTTGCATTTTTGACTTTTAAATGTAATTTTTCTCTTCATTTCACATGTGGCAATATAATCGGTACAAAAACGTACAAAATTGTATTTAATAAAATGCATTCGCAAATGTAAATAAATAGAGAATTTTGCTAGCTGTCTGTGAATGTTTTTGTTATTCGATATTAACACGCAGAATGGTAAATACATGATATTTACACAATTTTTACAATAATAATTGACAGGCCAAAATTTTCTTTTTGTCGTATTTGAAGCGTTTAATAAAATACGAATGCGAAAACGAATATATATATATATGTATATATATAAATTATTATTATAGACAATGCAAATTTGATTTAAATTATTTACATTTGTAGCTCATGCAAATGCCAAATAAATCATTTCGATTAGACATTTATTTGGGCTTTCAACACGTTAATTGAAATTCCTTTATGCCGTTAACTTAACAAACATAAATATGCCAAAATATGCAATTTTATATTATTTGGCTAGCTGTGTCAATTGAACAACTTTAAATCAATTTGTTTTGTTTACAACTTGTATTTATCAAAATAAATTTTTCATTATTTTTTTATTATTCACTTGAGTTTTTTCTTTTCGCTCCTCCAATTGTCAAAAAAAAAAATGATAAATGTTCTACCTATAAACATTTAAATCTTTAATATATGTATCTGCAGCAGAGTTGTGCAACTATCTGAAAGACGTCTGCAGCATTTGCAACAATTGAGTGATAAATGATGCAGCTAATTATGGTATAAAACTTTGGCATTCTGTCTGGTCGCTTGCCTATGCTAATCGCAACAAAAAAAAAGAAACGGAAAACTTACCGGCAACTGGATCCAGTCTGCTTCGGACCAAGAAACAACAAACATTATCAGCAGCAGGCTGAGCGGCAGTTAGGGAAAAGTAAGCAAAGTCATTAACATATCGCACCAATGAAAATGCAAATGCAACAAAAATTATCCTGGCCAGTGTCGAGTGTCCGGTGTCCTGTTGTCAGTTGCCAGTTGCTGCTGCTGCTGCTGCTGCTCCAGCTGCTGCCACTCCTTGGTTGACCGCATGTCCTGGCTCTTGTTGGTGGCTCATTAAAATGCGCTGCCATCTTGCGAAAGTGAAAAATTACTCAGCCCAGGGTGTAAAAGTGCGCAACGAAAGCAACGCGAACAAAAAAAAGGAAAAAGAAGAAAGAAATAGAAAAACGCTGTGTGTGGGTTCAAAAGGAAAATAGAAAAACTTCTGCGGGGCAGCTGAATACGGTAGGTAGCATAGAAGCCATGAACCAGAAGCTGCCCACAGAGAAGGTGTTCGACTGCGTTTTTATCTTTTACTTGTTGTTTTTTTTTTCTTTCCCCTATCTCAATCTGCATCTAGCTTTACGCATTGTTAGCACTTCATGAAACCGAGCTTATGAATATTATAAGCTTATCTGGCCCGTTTGAGTTGCACAGATTTGCAAAAATGCAACATTTGTTGCCGTCTGGACAGGGATAACGGTAATGGCAACGATTCGCGGCAGTTCGTATGCGCGGCACTTGCTGCGGGTTATTGCCACAACTTAAGCAGCCGCTGCAACGCGACGCGACGCGAGGCAGAGTTGGGTACTTGGCTTGCCTGCCATGTTCAGAGCGTTGTAAATTTGCGATTAAGCGTAATTACAGCCCGAAAAAAGTCAACAATGAGGCAAAGGATGCCGTCGCTTCTGTGATATGCGGGCGGCGGGAGCGGGGGCTGGGTGGCGTGCAACTTAATTGTCAGTAAGTGTTGCTTAATACCCATTATCTGTGGCCACGCCTCTCGCACATCAGCCGCACAGTCGAAACTTAATTGTTAGCTTGCCAAACTTTTGGCAACAGCCAACAAAACTCAGCTTTCAACTCGACGCATTTCAGCGAGCTCAGCTCAACTCGAGTCGCGTTATTAACCCCTTTTACTTTTGTTGCTAATTAAAAAACTTTTGCGCAGCTGAAAAAGAAGAGTGGCGAAAAAAGCTGCCAAAGACATGCCCCCCCCCCCCCCTGCTTATGCCATATACATCCGTCCGTCCGTCCTTGTCGTTGTTTACACAAAAGCAATCATACGCCATGTTGTACGCCAAGTTCGTCGCTTCGCTGTCAAGAATACGAGCTTCAAAAGCAAAAGATCCACCCACACCAAACAGCCCGTCATTGTGCTGAAGTTTCCATTAATTAGATAAAAGTTCTGCTTTCCCGCCCCCCTTCACCTCCCCCTTATCCACAGCTCTTCTACATTGTTAATGATGCACGAAACGAGCTGCAAATTATTTGCACACAACAAAAGTCACAAAAAGTTGCAAACCACACACAAAGTTTGACGGAACATTTCAAAAAAAATGTATATATATTAAATAAATACTACAAAAATATGCCAAATATATGAAACTGAGCTGGAGCATGGATTAGTCGAAAGGTGATCTATCAATTAGTTTCGAGTACGCAGCTTAACTCAACTGTATTGCAATTAGCCAAACCCTGCACTTAATTAGGTATACAACTTGGTAACAAGAAATACAACCACCTCGGGCACTTCCGACCCAAAACGAAAAAAAAGGGATCACTCATCAAAAAAAAAAAAATTTGACTCTAATTGAAATCTAAATTAAAATTTGTTACATTTGTAGCCAACAACATGGGCGGGGTATAAAATAAATGCAAAAGGGGTTGCGGAGAATGAATAAAGTGGCAGAAAATTATGTTGCTAAATGTTTTATTGGTTTTTAAATTTAATCTCTTGGAAAATTATTCAGGAAAAATCAGAAAATAATATTCGTTTCAATAGTTTTAAAATCGAGAGAGTATTATTATATTAATTATAGAAAAATTGTTTTAAATTGACTGACAATCCATTCCAGTTATTTTTAACTTTTAGGACAGCAACTTAGCCAACATAGTCGAAATTAGCACTGCAAACGTATTCAACTGAAACGGTATTTTAGCCCCCCTTGCCGCTGCCGCTGTTTGGCATCTTTGTGCACATTGTTGAGCTCAAGACCTTATCGGACCCGTGCCGCGAACATGTACAAATATGCCGAAACACACAATAATTAACCCCATTTCTTTTTCTGCAGCTGCACTCGAAGCTAATCAGGCTGGAAAGGTAAGCAGCGTTGTGGAAAGCAGAGGAGAAGAAAAACCGGAAGCGACAACTGTAAGAAGAAGAGCCACACCAATCAAATTAAAAAGGGACCGGTAGCACATCAAGTAGAAATGCTTAGCATAGATAAAAACAACAACAACAAACAGTACCAGAAATATATATATAAAAAAATGGAAAATAAAAAAAAAAGTAAAGCAAGAGAAAACATGAGTTATATCTGTGAGTGTTTCTGTGTGTGTGTGTGAAGGTCCACGACGGAAGATGAATTTTTAATTTGTGATGTTGCTTCCCGTTTTAATTGTTGTTGACAGACGACTGACTGACAGCGTAATTTACAATCCTTTTGCACCCTGCACCCCTTGGCTAGATGTTTCACTTGCCTTCAGATGTGGCCGGTTTGGGGGTGAAATTTTAATTAAAGAAATTGCGGTTAATCCCGTTAGCAGAACAGAAAAAAACAAAAATTCCATCTCAAAGAAGATGGAGAAACCGCCACGGGCAGCTGTAATTTCTTCGGCTCAAACTGTGTGGTATGTTGGAAACACAACATTTTTTGCTAATTGTTAAATTTCAAATTTCTCCACCCACTCTATCACTTTCACCCGCTCGCTATCTTTCTCACCTGCGCCAGCCCGGAGAATTATGATGTCATCTTGTTGAGTTGGTTGACAAGAATTTTTGTCTAACACTTCAAAAGACCGAAAATTTTAACACCTTCTTCGCAAGCGGGGCCACAACATTTGCTTTCATTTGCATGTTGTTAATGGGATTTATTGTCATGGCTATAACGGTTCGCACAGGTGGGCCGGGCCAGGTGGTGGAGGTGGAGCATCAAGTGCCTGGCTGCCTGCGCACGCTCGTGCATATTTGTCAAAGAAATTTAAGTAATTGCATTTTATGCCATTTGAACATCAATTTGCATAAAAATTATAGCTTGTTGTGTGCAGGAAATTCATTTTCAACTCGTACGCACTTTGTATGCCACGCTGGCATCGAACTGAAGGTGAAAGGGGGAAAAACAGTTAAGCATTCTCAGTAGGTGAAAGTAGTATGACAAAAAAAAAACACTGCCAAACAAATTGCAATCGCAGGCGATATTCACAAAGGAGTTAATAAATTCATTGAAAAAAAAAAACAAATAAAAGTAACAAGTTAAAAAAAGAATGAGAATTATTTGCTTACCAATTATATATACATTCTGTAAACTTTAAATAATCTTAGCAAGCAACATATAATATTCACCAACAAATATTTCATATATTTAAAACTGCACACACGATACGCTCAAAATGCAATTACAATATTCACGGTTCGTTTAACAATTTTGTATTTTTTAAAGAAAATGCAGCACAGAAAAAATAAATAAACTGCGTTTGTTCGTTAACAGTGCTGTGTAACGATAAACTAATTAAACGTTTGCCACTGCTTTAATGCGAACTGCTTGCTTTGCTCAAATTTACTAAAAATGGTGACTTTGAATTTCAAAGCAATGAAAAGTTTATAATAAATGGCTTAAGGTATAAATCTTATATAATTTATTAAAATTAAAAAAGTAGATTTTTGTTGACGATAAAATTAAACAAGATCAAAATGTCTTAGCCTTATCAATTCTGTCAACCCAGTGTTAATCAACAATTAAAACCTACTTATTACTGATTTGTACGATTCATAAGTATGCTTATATATAAATATATGTATATATAATAATTTGATCGCTA
This sequence comes from Drosophila melanica, assembly GCA_004143765.1. NCBI lineage: Eukaryota > Metazoa > Arthropoda > Insecta > Diptera > Drosophilidae > Drosophila > Drosophila melanica. The sequence goes on along the minus strand of SCDT01000734.1, from coordinate 6,768 downwards.
AGCTAATGAGAAGCAATGCGAATAAATATTTTATTGGAATTTGTGATTTACAAGTTAATGTTAATCACATGCAAGTGACGGGGCTTTAACCCAGCTGGATTGTGATTACTGCGCAGCCAATCAGCCATATAAAATAAGCGGAGTGTGCGTGTGTGGGTGTGTGTGTGTGTGCATGTTGTTGTTGTTGGCCATGTTGTGGGACAACATGCTCGCCACATATAAGAAATTAACTTAAAAAGTCATTTTGCAGGCAGACAGCGTGCTAAAGTGGCAGCGCGGAGATGTTGCGGGACTGTGCCACGGCAGGAGAATGAGAAAAAAGGATTAATTGCATGAGGAGAGCTGCACGAAGGAAGCTGAAGGCATGACATCATCAGGATATGGCAACAGCGATGGCAACGGCGACGGCGAAAGCAATGGCAATGGCGATGCCAACACGGCGTATGAACCACTGAGCACTGAATATCCTGGCTTTTCTATAAGCCATTGACTTGCACATCTGCATCCACAACCGCATCCTTTGCCAGGACAGCAACGCACACACACACACACACACACAAACACACACATACAGAGTCAGTCAGCGGCTGAAGGATGTGCGAGTCGCGCATATATGGAGCATTTTTTAATAGTGTTTCGTGTGCCTCTTGGCGTTAATTTATGCCACAAAATCATTTTCTTTTATACTCACAGCCACATGCAAAATAAAAATTAAAACTGAAATATGAGAAAAAAAAAATGAAAAAAAAGCAAAATAAAAACGCGACAACAACAAAATAAAAGCAACTACACGAGTTGCTTCGTGCATGCAAATTGCGTTGCAGCGCCCGCGGCGATGAGACGCAGTTTATGTCAAGTGAAAAATGAGTGCGAACTATGACATGAAATATGAGCGTATCCCAAATACAACAAATACCCCCCTCTCAACTAACCCTCCCCCACTCCCCTCTTGCCGACGGCTGCACTATTTATAAGTACGCTTTTGAAAATGACTACAAAAATCGAAATAAAGTAAGAAACAAACCAAAAGCTAATAAGTAGATTCTTGTTCGAAAATGTTCAACTAGAAGATACCCTGTGGCGAATACATTTTGAATGTAACTCTTGCAGGCAATACAAAAATGACTTCGCGATTAAAACTATAATTCATCTTTTCAGAAAATAGTTTGATGAAGAGAAAATAGAAAATGAAAAAAATTTATAAATGTAAACTTAAAATCAGGAAATGTTTTAACCCACGATGAGTTTTAAAGAATTCCGATCTGTATATATACTACTATATTAGTAAAAATATTCTCCCACAAAAAAACAGGCTGACATAAAAAAAAGTCGAGTAATCAAGAAATTGTGTACCCGTAAAATACTGGGTAATCGGATTAGCTCATAGTACAAGCGAATTTCGGATCGAAATCAAAAAACGTAAACAAAAACATATAAATAACGAATGTTTATGACAAGCCGAACTGGCTGATAAGAAAACCTATAGAATATATAGAAAATACAGTGTAGTTCTAACAGTATATAAAATAGTATATAAAATTACGTGGTGTTTTGTTTCACATAAATTGCGAATTTTGTGCGAAAATCAACAATTTAAAAAAGGTTCAGATCACAATTGAACAGTTCACAATTGCCCCAACCCCCAAGCAGACAGCAGACAAGCAATGAGTTATATAATCAAAGACGCAGTTAAATGATTTCACTCAATTGAGAATAAGTCCGTGCAGTATATAGCCCATAGTTTACTATACTCTATAGGTTTCAATGTCCAGACGAAGGCCGTCGTCGTCGTTTCATGTTCAAAGCCATATTTTATTTTATTTTTCGTTTCGTTTTCGCTGGCATTGTAGAAGGTTGAGCGAATTAAAGAATTGCAACATTAATGCAAAATGATAGTGACAGTAGTAGATGCAAGTATGCATCTAGATACAAATAATTCATTCCATAATTGAGTCAGCTTTGATCTCTCAAGAAAGCTCTAGAGACTGACTATAATTAGATACATCAAGTCAAATGATAATTTGTATTATTTCGGTTTTAGCCATTGCTTCAGCTTCTTATGTGATTTTTCATAATGTACATTAGATTAGTTGTTGTTTAAGCCGTGAAAATATTATTTACAATTTATTAAATTTAAATTTTACTAACTTTCTAGATATTATTATATTATTAATTTTCTTAAAACAAACAGCAAACATTATTTAGGGCTGAAACCCGCATATAATATTAACAATTAACTCGGTAAACTTAAGTAATTTTGCCTTTGAAAAATTCCACAAATTGTTTGCCTCTAAAAAAATGCTTAGCTCAACTCACACAATGTGTTTTGCCTTGGCTCAATTCATTCAACTTGGAAGAAAAACCAAAAAAAAAAAAGAAAAATAGCCTAGAAACATGTCATAAAATTCGCCCACGCGACCGAAGCTTAACTATAAATAACAACATGAAATGAACATTTAAACATTCGCTGCGAAAACGCGCACAACTACAATTTTATTTAGAGAAACAAACAAATTAACATGAATAGAGAGCATAAATAATAATAAAAACGAGAGTCTCTGTTGTCTGATAAATCTTTCGAATGCGAATGCCTAGCAAGGACGTTTATTTTTAAAAAAAAAATTCGAAATCAAAAATATGTATATATATATATTCAAGAGTTTCGTTTAATATTTCGCTATGGAATATGCGAGAAATGAAACTCTTGTCAGCTTGAACCAGCGTTGAACTTGACATTGAAACCCAAAACATGCGCCAATCTATGCATATAATTATATTTAAATTAAAAAAAGTCCCTTTTATATTTAGGTATAGCCAGAGATTGTGTTCAATCGCGATCAAAAACAGAGCTCTGGCCACACAACTGTACAGGCATTGATATGTGGACACGTGACACTGGCATCATCAGAGAGAAAGAGAGTGAGCGAGAGAGAGTGAGCGAGAGAGAGTCACTGATAAGAAGTGCCTGAGTGACCTGGTGGACACAACCTTTGTGGCTCTTGTACCGCCTATGATTCAGCTCCCAGCGAACAAACAAACAAATACCAAGCACTTACATAATCAGCGAGATGTTTACACATTAGTCATGTGAGAAGAGAGTAAACACAGTTCCAAATATTAACAGAGCGCATTACAGCAGCCCAACTATTTCACAACAATTACTCGTACAGTTGTCATATACTATTGTTAATTATAGACTTCAGTTCTTGCTATTTCTCTCGCATTCACTTATTAACTTTGTTCCACGTAACAACAAAAATCGGTCCGTCCGCATAAACAGCTCGAACCCATAACTGATATCAACTTTAAAACATTCAATTTCAATTTATATATTTTTTTGATTGAACAATATGATCGGCTTCGTTTAAAAAGTTTCCACGAATTCTATTATTTAGTGTTTGTTTTAGGTGGCGTATTCCCGTGGCAGCACCACGTTCCTTCCGGGCAGCCTACGGCATGGAAATGAAATTCACAACTCGCCCTGCACTTTCCGCCATACGTGTCGCACGGTATTTTATGTTCATCTAAGGAGTTAAGGAGTAAGCGAATGTCATATTTAATAAAGGACACACAAAACGGGGGGGGGGGACTCACGTTCCTCTAAAGGATTCAGACGCGCAGTGACCAATTGCAGCATTAGAGATAACAGCAGGTATATGTAAAAGGCGTCTTTATAATGCGACATATCGAAGAGAGTTCTTAATCTAAGAATATGTTACAATAAGAGTGGTACTTAAATATTATAAATGTGCAAAAACTGACGGGCGAAACCAATTAGATTGGTTACAGCTGGAAATATATTTGTAATTGGATACACAATAAGAAGAGGGAATAAAGCAACAAAAATTAATGTTCAGTCGTGATCATATACCGAACATATCTTCCTAGTAATCTAGTCAACGCTCTGAAATTAACATAAAAATTTAATGAATGTACAAATTTTAATAGATGGATTCAAGTAGAATTTATGTGATTGAACATTTTAATCCACATTTATATATGCGTTATATAAAACATAATGAGAGGGATGCAATTCGAAATACATGATCAAAAATATTTACTTGCGTTTTATTAAAGGTTAGAAATATATCATATAAAAATTATTCGTACAATATATAAGTTGACAACTATACTCGTTAATTAGTTTTACTATTAAATATAGCTTTTAGTATTATATTACATACGTTGGCTAGACCAAAACACAACAGACTTCTCCATTCTTGCAGTCCGTTCCAGGTCTTTGCAGATTCTTGTCGCACCATTCCATGCAGGCCCCCAAATGTTGCGAACATGGAGCTGGTCCGTCCGGCAATGCAACTAAACTGCGACGCTCCAAAAGATTCAGATGCCCAGTGGCCAATTGCAGCATTAAAGCTGACAGCAGGCACATGTAAAAGGCGTTCTTATAATGTGACATGTCGAAGGGAGTTCTCAGTCTAAGAATATTTTACATTATAAATAAAATAAATGTGCATAGAATACCAGGCGTTGGCAATTAGATTAGTTCCCGCTGGAAAACTTATTTGTTTTGTATTAATGGTTTTACACTTAAAGAAAAAGAGCGAGGAATTGCAGCTTATATCCCAATCAGCGCTCTAAAATTAACTTGAATGCACAATTTTGAATGCATGAATTTAAGTAAAAATTATATGCTAAGTTTTTGTGATTTTTGTATTAATAATTATTACTCAAGTCCCAAAATACCAAATATAAAATTGAAATTTTCTAGGAAAACTTACCAAAAATATACGCTAGTTTATTTTGATTCGACTTAGTGCAGCACTTCATTTAACAGACACAAGTGTAAAATATTATATCATGGTTTATAGTACACCAACCGATACTAACAGCAGATAGCCGGCTTCAAGCTGGCTCTTTAAACAGCTTCGACACTCAATATTAAGATCAAAGATCAACAGGCAATTTAATAAACTCCAATTATATAGAGCATCTGATCGATTCACGCGTTCGCTGCTCACGTGCTCTGAAAGAAATGCCAATGATTAAATAAATGGACCAGACTCAAGTAATATTTATGAGTCAATTTGTTCATTGAACAACAACAAACACAAACCGAAAGTGAAATACTCTTACAGATACATTCAGTATCTATATAGCAATAATAATAAAACAATAATATCCACCCTGGACGCAAAAAAAGGGATTCAATTCGAAAATTAAAAATATTTACAATGTGTTTTATTACAACAGTAGAAATATTTCATATAAAAATTATTCGTACAATATATAAGTAATAGTATAGTTAGATATAGTCTACAGTTGACAGATATATTCATTGATTGATTTTTTTTGTTATATATATAGCATATATAGTATTATATTACATACGTTGGCTAGACCAAAACACAGCAGACTTCTCCGTTCTCGCAGTCCGTTCCAGGTCTTTGCAGTTTCTGGTTGCACCACTCCATGCAGGCGCCCAAATGCTGGGAGCACGGGGCTGGTCTGACCGGCACTGCAACCGCAACGGTGGAGGAGGTCGGAGTTGGAGGGTGGATGGTACACACAATAAACAGACACAGGTATCAGGTGAGTGGGAAAGAGACAGAGTGTGTAGGTGTGTGTGTGTGTGTGTGGCGGAGTTAGTTGATGAAGGAGAGAAACAAAAACGATAACAAGAGATGAGTACATCAAGTAATACCAATCAATTAATTATTAAATATATACAATTATAATATATATATAAATATATTCGAATATTATAATTATATAGTAAATTTATATAGGAGACAGATAGATACAGAGAGAGTGGGAGAGCAGATTCTTAGGAATTTGGTTTGGAATCGCGATAATCGTTTGGATAAATAACTGTGAGATGTTTAAGGATTATAAGCAAAGCTAGCTCTGTTCTCAATATGATATTGGCCACTGGCTACTCACACTCAAAGCAGCACTCCACGCCGAGGTGCGTACTGGTGGGGCAGAGACCCTTGTTCGATGTGGGCAGATTGCAGTCGCTCGTGTGGACGCAGAGGCCACCGACCAAGACACACTGACGATCATTTGGATAAACACGCACGCCCTGAATCACTGCAATTTGGATTATGCATAAGTTGGGATCGTATTAGCAACTTCGCTATAAACAATATTCGTTTCCGTTTCAGATCACTTACTATACTCTGGATTATTGTTATCGTTCACTTCGTTTGTCTCGATATCCGCACAGACATATTGCAGCATTATGGCCGACACCAGGCACAGGCCGACAAATTTGCTCGTATTTGACATATTTATTTATTTATTTATTTTTCTCTTTAATAGTTTCTAATTTTGTCACTGCGTTATAAATTGTAATCCACACGATAGCACGGTTTGTCTAGCACTGAGCAAGTCCAAATCCGTTCCAGATGCTTTTCAACGAAAAATTTTGTCGACTAGAAACAAAAACCAATCGTCAACGGGGACGCAACGTTGTTTTGCACAACTCGACGAACGATCGACAAGTGAGGCAGAGGCAGCTGCCATAGAGCGAGAGAGAGAGGGAGAGAGAGAGAGTCACAACAGACACAGCAGATGAGCAGACAAGCAGATGAGCAGAGGAGCAGTGGAGCAGAGGAGCAGAGGAGCAGAGGACAGCAGATAGTAAAATTAAATGCGGGCGCTCAGTTCAATTGAAGAGCGTGAGAGCCATTAATAATATTGGCGCGTTTGTGCAAACACATCAGGAAAACCCAGCGACGGGCGGCGCATAAAAGATCAGCCGGCAGCGGGCATCAGCAACAACACCAATTGAGGCAGCCCCCCCCC
>SCDT01000733.1:42397-53651 GCA_004143765.1 Drosophila melanica | reverse complement strand
ATTGAGTATATTGGTTTTGTAAATGTTTTGCCAATGTCAACTCAATTTTAATACCGTTCTATCTCATTAGAATAATTACTTCACTATGCGAAAAGCATGAACAGCATGTTCGTAAATAAATCGAATTTAAGAAATACACCTATGGATGCGATTCCGAATGCCTTTGATATAGTCAAAGTGCCTTATTCTGGTGGTCATGATTGCGATTTGGTGTTCGGGAATGTATTTCCAGTCACCCATTTAAATGGCGATTTCAATTGCGATTGAGATAAATAACCGAGTAGATAAATCATGCGAGGCCAGCTGCCTTTGGGTCACGTGCAGGCCCGGCTAAATGGCAACTTTCAGCCGCTAAAAACAGCTGAGAGACTGCAAAAGGATCCGAATACGAGTCAATCAAGCCTTTCAGCAAGGCATGCATTTGAGCACAGGCTGCTTTCCACGGAAAAACGGCATCATGCTGCGAGCCCACAAGAAGCGGCACTTGTGCTAAAAATATTTCAATATTGAATGGGAACAGCTGAAATGCTGTTATACACACACACACAAACACACACACAAAGGCACATGAGGGCGCATGCCTGGGATTTGTTTATGACAGACCGGAACGAGGCAAACGTTACCGGAAACGTGTTTCATATGTCAGAGGAAGAGATTCGTGAATGGCCATTGAATTGGCACCAAGGCACACACACTGCATGCAAATGAACCGATTCACAAGAAATTGAGTCATATGGCGCATGCCTGTCTGAAGATCGGAGTGCCTGAGGCCAGCGCTGCCAGGCGGGAGGGATCTGCCAGGATCTGTGTCAGCTGTCGGCCGACCCTATTACGGAGCTCAGCCGATTTCATCCACTCCCCTCGCATATCTGCCCGTATCTGTGCTACATATTGGTAAGTCGGCTATTAGCTTTTTCGATCGCACCACACCACAAACACCACCCCGCCCCAGTCCATCCAATTTTATAAATTAGTGCAAATATTTGGTGAGCCGCTGGCCAACAATGAAATGCTCCCTTTGTCGTCCTGCCCGCCGCACACAAATTGACAATTTGTCACCCGCTTGAATTGCAGGGCGCCGGAGTGCAGAAACAGTTGCCAGTTGACAGTTAGGACAGCCCGATGCGAGTATCCGGGTATCTGGCAGCCATCGTGCCGGAAAATTGTTTATTTATTGTTATTCATCGGCGACGTCGGCTCTCACAATGCAATTTCACGTTTAATTGCGTGCGTCTGTTCTTTCAACCGATTTGATGGCTCTGAACCTGAGCCAGCACAACTGCTGGCTGTCTGTTTGTCCCATCAGGTGAACTGTTAGCGACACCGACCCACAACTACCCGAGATACCCGAGATCATCACTCAGCGAGTCCCGAAGCGAGCCTGCATCCTTTTCTCTGCGGTGAGTATTCTGATTCTGTCGCCAACTTGGTTACATATTCAAGGGTTATTGTTTATTTCCCAAAAGAATACATTGTATTTGGGAATCCATCTTAAGTCTTTTTCAGTGTATTCCCTCTCATATGGCCAAATGGTTTGTCGAAATCCACCAGACTTAACTTTATTATTAATTAATGAAATAATAAGTTCAAATTAAAATGTTTTCGACATGACATTTATATATTTTTTCCAGATGTAAATAGATCATTTTTCTGTTTCGCATTTGGCATTGTCCCTTTACGATGTTTCCGCGTTACCCCCCTGTCCGGACGTCCCATTGTCTTCTGTCAGCTTTGATTAAACTTTCTGACTGCGCTTGTCTCGCACGACGTCGCCGCTCCCCCGTTGCATGCGTGAAATTTCGCCCATGTTGCACAAATTGATGTTGCATGCCGCTGACGTTGTTGCCTCGCCTTGCCGCTCGACTTGCCTTTTGTAGTGCTCGCTGCTGCACTGGTGGCATGTTCGTGAAAAGCCAACCAATTTCCTCAGACGTATGAAATTAGGGAGGGGAGATTCCGCCAACCCTGCCGACGACGACCCTCCGAACCGAGGTACTTGGGGGAACCTGTTTTGTTTTCAACTCAACTAACTCCACTCAACTCACTTCAACTTGATTTAACTATGCCATAGTTGAACTAAAGCAAGGTATTCCCCTGCGGGCGTAGCCTCTTAACCCAATTAATGACACAAGCTTAGCAGCTCTGATTAGAATCAGCTGGAAACATGATGATTACAAAGCGTTACAGCCGGTAAACATTCTGCAAACTAAATTTATCCTGCGGCCAATGTGAGGAGTACGAATGGATTCGGGTCGCGTTTCATTAACATCGATAAAAAAACTATATATAAATATTTAGATATTTATTAAAAGAATAATAGAATAATGTGTATATAAATAAAATACAATTTATCGATTTGGATCAGGTAATTTTTAACAATCGAACTATCCCTTTAAATATTCTTCAGCTTTGAGTTGCATTCCGCGGAATTTATGTTTCCATTAAAGATTTATGTCAAGAATGGGAAAAATATAATTCGCAAATCCAGACAATTTTACTTTAAGCATCTGAATTATGCAGGCTTGATTTCTGGCTCGCACATTCCTCCAGAATGGAAGATATATATATATATATTTGAAAATATATAGAATGTAAATTTCTAAGCCGTTTTTGTAAAAGGAGAGAAAAATTTGTGAATATAGTCGAGGTTGCACTGGGAGGCAACATGTGTTGGTCGTGTGAAGGACTTGGGGCGTGGCATATCACGATTGCGGCAATCAACAAATGGAGCGCCAACCTCATTAGTCAAAGGAAGGGAACAAAGAGCCGCAAACGGAATCACGTTAGCCCCTCCGCGCCCCTTTCCTTTCTGCCGTCCGACTGCAACGAGGATGTGCGGCATATGTGGCCACATTAGTCGGTGGGTCGCTATGTGGGTGAGCATGAGCATTCACTTACACAGATACAGATACACACTCACACACACACACACACACACACACACACCACACACACACGTGCGTGCTCGCGAGATGGTCTCGTTGGGGCAAACGCATCGGAAATTGTAAATTTTTTGCTCGCAAACGAAAAAATAAATCATATGCGTGAAATGTTTGCCTTGCCTCCTCTCCAGCTTCAATGCTCAATGTGGCGCAAACGGCATAACGGTACCACGTGAGGCGCAGGCACAGTGGTATACACTCTATTCAAAAAACAATAAAGCTGAACAAGTAATGCGTAGTCGGTTACATCCGCCTGTAAAGCTTTAACTTGTTCTTTTTCCTTCGATAATTCACTTATTTTGCCTAATTATATTAGGTATAGTTATATAAATAATTAATTTGTGAACACTTTATGGTATATTGGAAAATTAATTTGTTGTGCTATGGTGCTTATATTTGCCATATTGTTATATGATATAGTTGTGTATCCAAATAACAACAATTGAAATACCTGAGTTGAAGGTGTGGCATTTGTGAATTTGCTAAGATTCAGCCCACTGTGCTGGCCACTAAACGCATTGAAACCGAATAGGCGTCTGCTTCAGAACCTACTGCGCCATGTGAAGGCCGATCAACAATATCAAGGAGAAACAAGTAAGAACATTGCAGTCGGGCGTATCCGACTGCAGAATACATACATTCACATAACAGCTTGTTATTATTTAAAATCAAAGTATTGTGCATTTTTTGGATTGGGGTGGGTGAAGTTTTGGAGTCTCCATTTCGAAAATGGTTAACCCAATACACTCTTTTCGGTTCGTGAACGAGTATAAAAATCTCATAGTCACAGACACAATTACGATTTCCTGCTGGGGACCAGGATTCGCCATAACTTGCCGCATTCCTTGCCAGTGTCTCCTGGAGGAGCGACACATGGCACTTCTCTTGACTTGAATCGGATCGGGCAACACGCTCAAAAATATTTACATATTCACAAATGCAAACAATTCCTGAGCTCTGCGCTACCCCACCCCACCCCCCACCCCTCATCCACTGACAACACAACGTTGGTGGCAAAAGAAAAAAACGTTGCGTTGTTTGAGCCTCCGCCACATAATGAAGAAAGATGCGAACGGTGAATTTCTTTGTTGCTCCGAACGGGGTTGGGGGCAGAGCGGGTTGCTGTAGTCACCATTTCCAGTTGCCACTTAGTAAAAGGACGAAGTGACAAGAAAGCAAGAAGCAGACAAATAACGCTGCAATCGGGCGTTACCGAATGCGATATACTCGTTCACGGTCATAATTGTGATTGTTATTTAGAAACCGAAACACTTTGGTTTTCAGAAATTTTAAATTTAAAACTGGGCAAAGCTTTCGTGATTCTAGTGGGCGTGGCCGGGAAATCAAGCTTTAGGGGAGCCAGATATCCAGATACCAAGTTGGGCTACTCTGGCTTCGAAATTGAGGACTTTATCGATTTCCGATTTTGGGTTTTATAGTTTTGCCACACCCCCATTATCTGACGCGAGTACACAGGAGCAAACATATATTCAGCAGTTAACAAACCTAATATGCTCTTTTGCCTTTGTGAATGTGTATAAATATAATAAAAATGAAATGAGAAGATGGAAATGTTCACTGCTATGAAATACATAAGCAGCAAGTGTTTCCTGGGGGAACAGATGAGGGGCGATGAGGAGCCGGATTGGGGATTGGAGCGGGATGAGCTGCTNTTCACTGCTATGAAATACATAAGCAGCAAGTGTTTCCTGGGGGAACAGATGAGGGGCGATGAGGAGCCGGATTGGGGATTGGAGCGGGATGAGCTGCTTCGTTCTCAGCTGCCGTCCCCTTGCTCCTGCACTAACACATGCGCAAATCAATTACTACAGACTTGTATCTTTATGTAAAATTTCAAAGCTCTTCTTTAGTTCTGACTATGTAATAATGATTCTTCTTTTAGTTTAGAAGTAAATCAAGAATGTTGTAACAGATGGTAGGGTTCAGGGTATCTCCTAGGCGGCTAGCCCGAGCATTCTAATTTACTTGTTGTTTATTTTTTTAGATATTCTTAGTTCGAGAAAAAAATATATATATTTAGTGCAAACGTGGTTCGCTGCGATGTTGTATATTGAGTTTGTGAAATGTCCGACTGTCCGTCATGAATTTTCACTAACCTCGGTTCTATATTTAAAATGGATGCATCTTTGACAAATCATTTTTTTTTTTTATTTTGCAAAAGTAAAGTATGTACTCCTCTGGTACTAATTTTCGAAAAAAAAATAAATTCTAAATTCAGTCGTTTTTTTTACCACAAAAAGTATTTAAAACAGCATTTAACATTTGAGGGCTTCAAATGTTTAGTCAAAAATCATGCCACAATTAGAAAAATTTGGACATGTAAAGCTCTCGGACCAATAGGTCTCATATTTCAACCACACATACATTCCACATTTAAAATTAATGCATTTTTGAAAGAAAAATATATAAGAAATTAAAAAAAATAGAAATCTCCAACAGTTGAAAAGCTAGTCGAAGTACCGAAAATTTTCAACAAAAATAACAATCACAATTGGGAACGTAAACGAGTATAACGCAGTCGGTAGTGCCCGACTTCTTACTCGTTCTCTGTTGAACTTTTGAACTCACCGAAAACCGACACTTGAAATGGAGCCAGGGCCTAATGCCAACAGTGGCAATTGCTTTGGGCCTACTGAACACACACATGCACTCATACAAAGAATGCTCAACTTTAATTATCAAAAAATTGTTTTCATGTGCGACTACTAAAAAGTGTGGGCTGTGCCAAGTTGTTTGCTGTTTTAGTTTCAGTTTTAGTTTAGGTTTTGTTTTAGTGCCAGGCGGCAACAATAAAAACAGGAACAACAACAAAGTTGGCACAAAGTAATAAGTGCACGCCAAGGGAATTTAAATTAAGTTACAAACTTTGCATATTAAGCGCCTTATACATATATACCGCACCGCACCGCACCGCACCGCACCCCAACCACCCCAGACCATACCAGACCAGAGCCCAGCAGCTACCCTGTAAACTAAACAAACTCAGTTGCAAATACAAACAGAAAACTTCAATGAAATTTACCAATACTCGCAGTTACCCTTTCAACCACATAATGTGCTACACTGTAGGGTCTACACACACGTGTAATGTCCCAACAACAACAACATTAAGTATTTATGGTATTCATTGAAAACGACTCGACTCTGGTATACCCTCTATCATTCGAAATGCTTTTGCAAATAGCATTGCTGAGATCAGAGATGCAAATTTGCAAATTATTTATATTTAGTATTATAAAAATAAAATTCTTGAATATCCTTAAAATGTATAATTTCAATTGAAATAACTTTAAATTAAGTTATATTCCTTCACCTCTCAATAAATATCCAAAATATTATTATTTTTGCACAGTTAAACTACAGGGTATTGTGGGTCAATGCTGCTCACTTTAAGCTTCTCGTTTGGTGCGGAATGCAGCTTTTGGGCATCGTTTGCGATTGAGTTTTTGAAGGGTTGGGCGAACGGGGGCGAGTCGTTATGTGGCAAGAACTAATTCGGCAACGAGGGCTTACATGATTTTCATATTAATGCCAGGCCTGCATAGGCGATATGGCAGCTTGTTAGTCGTCAACATTCAAAATGAGACATTCGACATATTTTGTTTTTTTTTGTTTTGTTTTTTTTTTGTTTTTTGTTTTTTTGTTTTTGTTTTTGTTTGAAAAGGTTTTCCAGTAAAGTGCTCCTGGGTTGATGCCCATTAAAAATGATGTTAGAGCCGCTTGCAAGCACCTAAATTGCCAACTTCTCTGTTATCTGGCCGCTGGGCAAATACCAGATGAGATTTTGAGTGTAGCTGAGATTGAGCCACTCAAGATTGCTTTAATATTGGGGTTAGGCGCTGCAGCTACGAGTGAGATTCACATTTTATTACCAAACGGGCGTGGCCGGTTCTCTAACGCCTTCGCTCTGCCAGATAGGCACGCTCCAAAATTTTATGATGTGTAAATGGCAAATTAAAACCGACAGACGACCATCAAAAATGTTTGCCCCAGGCTGACCATTCCCTTTCGTTTCGTTACGTTTGATATTGAAATAAAATCATAAAATATTATACGATATAATATGATATTATATGCACGTAAGCGTTCGTTTTCACATTTTGCCGGACAAATTATCGACGGAAACAGGTCGTAAACGACAAACAACAAAAGCAACAACAACAACAACAAAAGCAACTTGAGAATGTTTCCCACTATCTGCGGCTGATTTAAGTTCGGTTGTCCCAAACGACTGCTGCGATAGGCCCGAAAACGTTTTTCGCTTTTCTTTTTGCCCTTCCTTTTCCTGGCTCTTCGGCACACTCCTCTGCCCGAGAGTGTGAGGCACATTAAAACCGCACGCGTTTCGCTTTTATTATTGCTGCAGAAGTTGTCGGCATCAAAGTGTAGGTGAGTACACACAGCTCTCATCCCCCTCTCTCTCTCTCTCTCTCTCTCAATCTCACTCTCTGAGCCGAGCTGGTGCCATCGATGCGACAAAAATAATCAAGTGCAATCAGCTGTCAACAATTTATGACATTTATTACAATTTCTATGTTAAATTCTCGATTTGTTGCTGTTGCTTTGCTGTTATAGTTCCTTCCCCACATGCCCATCCCTGAGAGGAAAACCGGGTTGAGTCGGCACGATCTAGCCAATTCCCTCTGTCTATTTATATGTCCGTCTGTCTGTGTTAACGCGTTTCATCTGGGAAACTGTAAGAACTAGAGATTACAATTTTATCGAATTTAGACTCGTTCATGGCACACGCAGATCAAATTTGTATCAAATGGTCGATAACTTTCACTTTTTAGGGTATCTCCTAGTCGGACGGTCCCGACTTGAGCCTTTACACTTGTTTTAATTAAAAAAATGCGATTTTGGGTTTCTCATGGACTCGATACTATCACAATCATAGCAATATTAATAATAATAATACTAACAATAATATTAGTAATAATAATATTAAGTCTTTTGCATCCCAGAAATTCCTTAAAAAAAAAAAAAAGACAAATCTATAAAACAATTTAAATAAAATCAAATTGTTGTCCTCAAGTGCCCTGGCGAATTAGTTGATTAACTATTATTCAAATCGTTATTTTTGTAGGTGTGTGGTGGCAATTATTGGCATGTGCCGCGTTTAAAGAGGCACAATTTGAATATTTAATGGATAATTTCAAGTTGGCAAAGTGGAAGGGTGGCAAAGTGAGTTGGGTGGGATTGCAATATGCATTGAAAACGCTGTGAGATATCAGCTTTTAATTGACGGCCTCTCGGGTGTTACGTACGTTGGTGTCTGGCGTGGAGCGATGGGAACGCGAACATGCTGCGACAGAGGCTTCAGGATTGATGGGAATGGATGAGTGGGGCAATTGGCAGCAGCAATTTTAACATCAATAATTGAGAAACTTGAACCAAATTTGCTGCGTAACTTGAAAATAATTGCCAATTAAAAGTTAAATGAGTCACATCTAAAATTTATAAGCCATCGCGCAGCAATGGGAAAGGACAACTTCGTCCCGTTGTGGAAAATGCCACAGATTCAAATCACGCGCCCGCTCTTATCGACCATATTGCAAGATTCCCAACAATTTTTATTATACATGTGTACGAGTTTGTGCGTAATTGGAATCCAATTTGGAAATTGCTTAATTCGCTCCACTTAAGCCCCATTCACTGGCCCGCTCGCGCCTCCTCCAAAAGTTGTTGTTTTCAAATCGAAAATAATTTTCAAAGCGCAGAAACAACAGCAAAAACTATGAAGTATGAAACTAGTTTGCGCAATTATTTAAAAAATTTAATTGTGTTTTTTTATTCAAATTATGCTGCCTGCCAATTATATAGCTGTAAAATAATTTGCTGAAAATTTGAAGCAAATAAAATTTCGTTGATTTAATAAGAATATCCTCTAGGGTAGAAATTGAATAATTGTGCACAAAAAAATTTATTGGAAATGTTTCCAAATTCGATCTGGCTGCAACGAGTGCAGCATTTTTTCGGTGTTGGATTTCACAGTACTACTGGACAACTAATCCCGTTTTTTGGCCAGTTTTCTGTCCAAATTTTTTCCATTCAATGCAGACATAAATGATATCGAGCCGAGGTAAAAGGTAGAAAAAAAACGAAGAAAGTGAGGCAAAAACCATTTCGGGCTCAACGTGTACATTTCAAAAGAGAATCCAAGCGGAGTTCTTGGTAAACGTGTTTAAAACTAGAGCTCACTGCAAACCGTGCAAACAATGCCTCGCTTTGTGGGAACAGAGGCAGGAGTAGGTGCTGGAACAGGAACAGGAGCAGTAGCAGGAGCTGGCATGAGTAGCAGCAGTAATATCCTCTGGCAAACGGACACTGTGCGCACTTTTGTGCGTTTTGCATGAGTGCCAAAGAATCGAGAGGAGTTCCTGACTTGAATACGAACTATGCGAACTACGTTCACCTCGCCCATGTGAAACAATGCGAACAAACAATGCAAGAAGCCGACAAAACCCCGGGCAAATAGCCATACAACACACACACACACACACACACAGATACACACGTGTGCACACATCACTAGAGAAGAGTAGCAATAACAATGGACAAGTTGGAGGCAATGCAGCCTGGTGCTGGTGAATATGCGGCACAAGTACGTCTGTAAGTAAACACTACTAAAGTGAACCTGAACCTCACGTTTCGAACAGCTCGCAGCTCGCAGCTCAGCGCTTTATGCTTTTATCCGCATCAGATGCCCGAGCAAGTTGAAGCCTCCTTCACATCAATTGTGCCAAGTGAAACGCCGGAAATATGGGCGGACACATATATATCCAAAGTATTTAAAGTAGACCCAACAAATATCCCAAAACATCAGGTGTCCGATTAATTATAGGCACAACTGAGAGGACTCCAGTTAGAGAGTAAAAGATAAACTTAATTGTACGCACATCACAATAAAAACTTTATTTAGGATTTAACAAGTGCATCTGAAATCTACGTACAAACCAAAGTAATCCAAAATCCAAAATAATTAATTAATAATTCAAATTTGATTTGGCTTTAGCTCTTTTTTGAGTCTGAGATATTATCGATTTATATCGATTTTAAAACTTGTTTTGTGTATGTAGTCGCATCTATAGTCTCTACGTTTAATTTAACTCAATTGTGATTAGTATGATACCCAATTACGACTATATACCAATATATTTTCAATCTTTCCACTTGAGGTTTTGTTCACTTGAGGCTGTGATGGGCTTATCAGTGATCTGGTCACGCATCAATCAGGGCTACACTACTTTCCTTTGGCTGGCTTTTTATCTGTTCATTTTGCAAATGTAAGCAAATGGGGGTCTTTATATAGATGGGGACCGATATCGCATATCAGTCCTAATAGCAGCTGCCGCGTTATCATTGAATCATGCCCACGGGAGTTTTTTGTCAATATGTACGCATTTCTATTAGCTGACTATCAGCAGTTGTCCCAACCATTACCAGAACACCCCAATGCCACTTCACATAAGAACGTCGCCGGTTCATTTAGCCAAAAGCTTTTCATTTTTGCTCGCCAGGGTTTTTTTCATTCCTTTCCCCATTTGACCGAAACATATGTAAGCACATGTGTGTATTTGTGTTACATAAGTATTTGCGCTCTGTTTGCAAAGTACGCACATTTTTCCTCAATTGACATTTCGGCTAAAAGTCTTTGCCATCACCGTCACGGAAGTGGTGGGCGGGATTCAGACCGTAACAGCCCAGAAAAAGCCAAACCGAACCGAACCGAACCGCACCGTGCCCAAAACCATTCCCAGTTCGAGTTCTGTTTCCTGGCCTGCTTCCCTTAGGCAAACGACCAGCAAACATAGGTAACATACAGTCTCTCTCTCTCTCTCTCTCACGCTCACGCTCACGCTCTCTCTCGCGTCTCCCTTTTTTCTCGCTCCCTCTTGTTCTTGGCATTTCGCTAATGGTGTGTGCGCTATAAGGCCGGCTAATGCCCGAAGAACCCTTTTTTTCAGACTCTGAGTCTGAGTCAGAATCTGACTCTGTCCCTCGGTCCTGTAATTGTCGTCCATCGTTTGAGCATGCGAAAATAAAAATAAGTAGTATTGAGCTCTCCCCCCCTCTGGTGCCTTTTGTAAATGGCAACAATGGCCGTGGAAGGCAAAGGTCCTCAAAGGCTGTAGAGTACAACAAAAATAAATAATGGAATCGAGAAAGCAACATTTTGCTGCATTTATATTTATGTAGCTGATGGATGAATGGTTCGATAAATGACTGGCTGACGTACACATATATATATATATATATATATATACATATACATATTTAAAGTTTAAGCA
>SCDT01000733.1:4624-38065 GCA_004143765.1 Drosophila melanica | reverse complement strand
CCACCACGACAACAAGGTCCACCACGACAACAAGGTCCACCACGACAACAAGGTCCACCACGACAACAAGGTCCACCACGACAAAGAAAACCAACACAACCACGACACCAACCACAACCTCCACGTTAATAAGCACAACCACCGGATCCACCAAGACATCACAAAAAACGAAGACAACACAAACAACGAAGTCAACAAAAGCCACAACAGCCACAACAAAACGAACAACAACCAAGACATCAAAAACATCCACAACAAAACGATCATCAACCACATCCAGAGGATCAACAACCACAACGAAAAGTGGATCAACCACACGGCGAAGAAGGACAACAACTACAACTGAATTTGATACAAGGTATGTATATTGGATAGATACTTAGTAAAATAGATACGAAGTAAAATGAGTATATTGTGCCATGCTGTCCGTCCGTTCGTCTGTCCGTTTGAAGCTCGAAACTGGAAATACCCGCTTCAGATAGAGTGTTAGAGATTTTCGGAAGCCTAACAAATCTATAACCCCAATGTTGGAGTCAATAAATCTAGTATGTAGGTTGCTGGGGACCTTCCCTAAAGATTGTGACCCTGATATTTTCGCTTCCGCCATAAAAAATTGAAAATATCTACAATCACCAAAACTATGATGTATATTGCTGAAAAGCGATCCTAAACATCACAGATAGCTTTCCCAGCCACGCTCACAAACTTCAAAAAAAACTGAAATAACAATAATAATTAAGAACGTGAACGAGTAGAACGCAGTCGGTTACGCCCGACTGCTGGTGGTTTCTTTTTAAATGTTTGTGCAAATGTATGTAACAGACAGAAGTAGGCGTCTCCAATCCCATCAAGTCCGTCTGTCTGTCAGACCTAAAGTTTTTGACTAAAGATTCTGAGCTCACAATTTTGGTTTTCGATATATTAATCAATTTCAATAGCATCGATAAATAACGATATTGATTTCGTAAATACACACATTTGAATGCTCTTTTGAGGTACTAAAAATAGTGATCTTAAGTTCTTTAAGTTTCCATAGCGCGTATTAAGGTGGGAGCAGAAACTTATCGGAGACATTGATCAATTCGACTATTACGACTATAACTTCCATATATCTATATATATTTCTAACGATAAGTGATTTGCCAGGTAAGAGTTCGCGTGGATGATGAGTGGGCTGATTGGTATCGTGGAAGTAAAATTGGGTTTACTTTCGAAATTTATAATGCTCATTTTGCGTAAACAATTTTATTTATATTCCACTAATCTGTATATCCAATTTATTTATTTCAATAGCGACTTGGAATATTATTTATATATTTTATTTGTGACATCATCAAGTGTGCAAGAAGTGACTCATGCGGCGCCACCAACACCTATGGTGCTAGAGCGCCCTGCTGTAGACAACATTTTAGTTTTGCTGAACAAATTAAAACAGAAAGCCCAAATGGAATGTTTATTTCGTTTAATCAATCGACAAAGAATACTGAGCAAGAGGGCGAAACACACATTTCCTGATTGCGATAAAGACGAATTTGGAATGAAAAACAATATAATTGATATTGTATCAAAGCAGCGGTCAGCTATTCGTCCTTTAAAGACTAAGTGTCAAGTCGAAAACCTGAACAACAATGACTGCAAGTCCGGAGTGCTTGATATATTGAACAATTTATTAAATTATAATTTGGAACTTGTGACTTTATATTTCATGACTGACCTTGAACAATTGGATAATTGCCTTGGACCGCTAACGAGAGATCTGTATTGCTTTGCAATCACCTTTGGCGGGGATATTAGCATGTGTGTCGAACAAAAAGAATAGCCGTAATAAATGAATAACATAGTAGTTAACTTAAACAACATAATTTCAATTATTATTTCTGTTCATAATTTCTATATTATTTGAAGATATAGTAATCTGAAAATAAACGCAAATACGTATACCATATAATTATTTTATATTGACCACAGATCATCTAATCTAAGCTAACAATTTATAATACCTTTTTGTTCAATAAAATTCAAATAGACTTGCCATAATAACTGTTCCGGAACGTTCTTCGACGGCAACAGATGAAAAAATAAAAAACGTCTGAGCCGCTTACAACCCTAACGGAAGCCACGTCCCTTGTCAAGGGCAACGAATCAATTTGAGTTAATTCCACGCTTCGGCGAACGCGCCAGAAGAGATGAAGAAAGCTTCAAACCCTGACGAGCTGCAGGCGTTAATTAAGGCCATTCCTGCGCGGAGCTCGGCTTTGGGTTGGATTCGTTTTATTTTTAAGTCTTACTCGCACTCGCTACACTTTGAGGAGTAAATTCTAATTGTTGCTGGCTTTAAAGTCCGACGACCCTCGACCCAGAGTATATATATGCAATATGTGAAAGGTATGGTTAAGCTACTCAACGTAGACCAGATCCAGATAGGTTTTTCTCACATCAAATGACATCAATCGGATTCGGGCATTCCCATTCCCATTCCCATCTTTTACAACTTATACCTTATTACACTGTAAACTTTGAACATGTAGACAATATAAATAGTATTTATATTTTCTTTGATCGGACTCTCCCGACTTCTATTCACAAATGTGTATTTAACAATAGCAGCTACAGAGACAGTTGTTTAAGTGTGCATCAGTTTTAATTCATTCGTTGTGAACTCCTTCATATTTTGGTATTTGTACAATGTTTCAATATATACAACTTATAAGTCGCCGAACCGTAGTTACTGCTGGACATATAAATTTTTTGAGTGCCTCCCAACCACATTTGGGCATGTGATATACAACCTCGATATTCATATTCAATATTCGTGCTAATATTTTTTGCGTGATTCCAAATATTTGAATGATGCCATCCAGACGCTGATGGACTATATCTATCCAAGGATAAGGGAGTTGACCACCGATCTGCTTCGACAATTGTTTCATATGTTTTATCATTTCAACTAGGTCGGAAGTAAATCCCGAACAAAACGCGGCATTCGATACAAAGTCTTCAATATTTGGGATGGAGCCGACAATAACATTTTTTACACAAATATTCAAATGATAATTCCAAAGTATATCCTTTGCAAGCGTAACAATAAAAAGCTCATCTACTGCTAAATTGTATTTCTCAGTGCAATCGCCCCAATGTAGGATCAATAAAAATATTAAAAGCAGCATTTCGAACCTAGAGCTTAAACGTTACCCGTTAGATGGCTATTAACAACTGTGAAAAATTCACGTGCTTGCGAATAACTGTACAATTTTACGCGTTTTAGGACCGTTACATTATCTGAACGATCTACCCAAACAAAGTAAATCGAGTATATTGGTTTTAAATATAAATTATTCAATTTTTCAAATACTTGTATATATCAATTATTTGGCTGGAATACTTATTTCGAGGAGATATAGATTCAAGTTAAGTTTACCACAACAAAATTAAATAGTAATGAGCCGTCCAGGTAAAGTAAAACATGTCGGAGGTTCAAACCTTCGTAAGGGACGGCGCGATATTTTTGTTGTTTCTTTTTTCGATGATACTTAAATAATTTCATTTTCATATCTTAATTTTGTCCACCTCAATGCTCATTACGTGCCGCAGGAACCAAGAGATACCCACTAAAACAATCTCACTTTACTCCCTCCTTACTCCAAATTTCACGTGACAAATCGCTTATGTAAACCAGTAAAATAATTGGGATATTATGTAAACCTTTATATAAAATGTATCAATTCCGAGAAAGCAAAACAAAAGTTGGCAAGCTTCTGATGAGACCTTAAATGGACGCAAAGTTTCTCTACAGAAGCAAAAATGAATGTTGACTGGCTATATAAAGATCAACGAATCCCAAAATCGCACCCAACTAAGTCTGTACAGTATTGTCTTATTTAATATGTCTCAAATTTGTTAAAATTGAAATGGTTCCGTTTTCAGATCAGAATTCTGGATACGACTAGACTACACACCTTGTTGTTGTTTATTTTCCTGAATCAGCGGCGAGTAGTTGGCAACTGTTGCCCATGCCAACTAGCCGTGGTAAGTATATCATACATGCAACATTAAGCTCAACAGTAGCGCCACATAGGACGACCCACACCGGCACGGCCAGGCATACATGATACTGACATGGCCAGCAGTTTGTTGGCCAAGTCAACACGCAAGCAGAATCGCAATCTGTGCGAAAGGATTGCTCTGTGTGTGCTGACCTCAGTATATTTTGCGAATGTCAGAGTGAAATCCGGACATTTATCATGATTCGAATGAATTATTGAAGTATATTTCTTTGGCATTCCCTATTGGGCTATCGATAGCCACACACACACACACACGCACACAATATATGTACATATATACATATATATTATATATATATATATATATATATTATATATTATATACGCTTGGCTTTCCCTTCCTTGTCTTACCATTTCCTTTATATGGCCCAAAAGGGTTAGGTCAACTGGTCGTTGTTGGGTCACAGGATTTCTGTGATTTGTTGTTTGACTTCGTTTCTTGAACTGTGCTTAAACTTGGCCCAAAACCCCTCAGGCAGCTCTCGGCCGAATAACTTTATTTCACGCCAGGACTTAAATAGTTGCCTACTTGTTTTAATCAAACTGTGTGTTATTATGTAGAATATGTACAGATTGCTCATTGATAAACTCTTTAATCCCATTAGATTGGCTTATTGTAAGAAATTTCGTACTTGAAATAAGCCTACAAGTTTTTATTAAATACATAACGTTTCTTAGATTAATTACTCGAATTGATGTGTAAATTTTGTTTGGATTCAATTTTGACCAAACTTGATTGCGAAGCAGTTCTGAACCAAATGGGTTCAAGTCCGAAAATGCAATATTTTTTTTTACTTTATTTTAAATTATCAGCCAGTATATAATAATACGAATAAATTAACTTTTGATTTAAATACAATATTCTTGGGCTTTTTTCGAGCATATGTATGTACATGAATAACTGGCCCAGGCAGGGTCCCTTTGCATGTTGTTAAGGAACTCAATTGCGGGGGAAAAGTTTTTATGTGTCACGCTCTGTTTGTATTAGGGCTCATTGCAGTGCGTGGGAGGGGCCGAGGGGCCAAAGGGGTGTTAGTTGTTATTGAACACGCAGTGGCGGAAGCTTTTGTAAATTACTTAATCTGCATGCACAGACAATTACCAATCAGCAGGATATTAAGCGTTAATCGGTTTAAACAATGCCAAGGCAAACAACAATCTAAGAATTTCAGGGCACGCAATTGGCATTTACCGTCTTTAACTAATTTCCAGGCAGTGTCCAGTCCCCTGACCCACGCCAACGGCTGACCAGCGGCATTTAATGAGCGGCCCCAAATCGAAGGGAACAAACGATTTTGGGGCAATCAGTCAACACCCGCAGCGCAGGTGCCCCATCCACGGAACGTGTCCAATTTTACTAATTAGAGCAAATATTTGTCTACTTGATAAATTTGATGGGCCATCACCGCCCCAAAACGGCACCGCCCA
This sequence comes from Drosophila melanica, assembly GCA_004143765.1. Lineage (NCBI taxonomy): Eukaryota > Metazoa > Arthropoda > Insecta > Diptera > Drosophilidae > Drosophila > Drosophila melanica. The sequence continues at coordinate 32,573 of SCDT01000733.1, read as the reverse complement.
TTCATTACCGACACGCACACTTGAGGCAGCACAGCCCCTCCCGCCGCACGGCAGGGAATTTAATTACGCGCCCAACTCAAAGAGACAAAAATCAGTCAACCCCGTTTATGTCCTCGTCCCGCCCACTCGAGCACCCGCACTTTGTTTGTTGCCTGAAATCACTTTCATGTGCCTTCCAACTTTCTTTCATCCTGGCGCCAATTCTCCTTGGCACGGTCTTTTGTCGCTGTGTGTAATTAAAGATTCGATTATGTTTGAACAATTTTATGTCACTTATAGCCAAGTTTTTAATTAACCCAATTCGTATACCCTTTCCTATCGAAAGTCTATAACACACTGAAATAAATCGATTAATTCTCAGATAAATATTATATTTCTATCAAATTATTAATCAGTCGAACACTTAACGAAACTTCTTTTTTAAAAACAGACTTTCTTATAATTCGAATCTGTGCTTAATTTAAGAAATATTAAAAAGTGTTGAATTTTATTCTCAGTCTAAAAACCAAACAATACACAAATATTTAGTTCTTAACTTAGAAAATGTTATTTTAATTATTCTTTATATTTCAAACCTTAGCAACAAATTGCAGCAAAAATAAAGAGTATTTTTTTTTTGTGGCAATAGAATTATACATAACATTATTTAAAACATAATTAAAAATAATATTATTATTATAAAGTACATTTTTTTTAACGCTATCCCATATATTTTTCTACGAATTCTAGTATAGTGCTTCTCTGTTTGAAAAGAAAAAAAAAAAAAAAATCAAATTTTATGCCTATCCGTTGGCACGTGTGCGTCCCACGCCTAAATTATACATGGCGGTTCTGTTGGGGGACAAAAAAACATCATAAATTAGATGAAACGTTTTGCCAAACAAAAAATTAATAAAATTTAAATGAAAATATAATACAAATGTGAAAAGATTAATTATTTTCAGCTTTGACAAGTGATTTTTTGGTATTATTTTTCTTAATTCTTCTTCTGCTGCTGTCAACCAAGTTTAACAATTTGTCTTCCCCACAAGGAACTTGTCCGTAATTAAAATTCTATTAAATAATTAAGCGCTCGATAGCAAATGTAGTTCTTTTGTATAAGTATTCCCATATTGGTTTATATTAAGTTGAAGGTATATCAAAAATATTTTTGGAAACAACCATGAAGGCATTTTGAAGCAAAAGTAAAGAAGCTAAAAGAGACGCCTTTGAGAAAAAACAAGCAACACACAAATGGAGTTTATAGCTCTTTGCTGAATTTGGGACACTTTCTAGATGAAAGGATTATTAAGAGATTTTCTAAGAGAATCAAAAGTTTTGTTATTTGCGACAGACTCAATAATTCTCGCATTTTATGGCTCAAGTTTTATTCGTATTGTTTTGTGTTCCTCCTCGCAGCCCGCCTCTCTACCACCTATATTCGCTCTCGACGCTCCTGCCCCGCCCCTACTGAGTTCTGTAGTTTGTAAACTTTTCACTTCGACCCATAAAATTATATAAAATATATCCTCCCGCAGCGCCCGCAGCTCGTCTGAGTTTCTATCATCTATTTGCTGCCAAAAAGTTAAAAGGACACAATTTTGCGTCAACAGCAAAATAATGCTCGAAAGGGGAGATACCCCTCTACTATCTATCCCAGTACTATCTACTCTATTTAAGATGGGGATTAAATAGTTTGTTAAATAGTTTGCTTTATAAAGTTATTTATAATTAGTTCATGTAGATATATAAAATACAATTGCCACATCTCTCTTTAATTAGTGAATATTATATAAATATGTTTAGCTTACTATATATGTATGTTGTATATACATATCGGAACTTCGTTTGTATTTCTTTCATTTATTCTATGTGGTTTGGCAATCGTTCCACACATTTATTTTATTAACTGTCCTTTTCTCTCATCAAATTTCCTCTCTACCATATACAACATTTGTATTATTAATTTATTTTTACACAATACTAAATACATATATTTTGTAATTCTTTTTTTAGTTTTTCATTTATCCAAAATAGAACAATTTTAATATAAATTTAAATAGTTTAAATATAATATTTTTACACATTTTTTAAATTATTCAAATATATATATATAAGATAAATATCCTCAGTATAAAGTAAAGTTTAGAATGTACGATTAAGAAATAACTTCTTTTATATGTAGATCAAGAAATTGGATATATTATAATTTCTATCGTTGTACCCAAATAAAAATAGGTCGCAGCTTAAGAATAAGAACTGGATGGATAACAAGGGCAGATTGAAGATGTTAACCGATAATGCTTAGGTTACAGGGTATATACTTAAATGTCAGTTAATAAACATAAAATTACCCAACTTTCAACAACAGTTGTGAATGCTCTGCTTTAAAATATGCAATTATGCAGTTATATTGTCTCATGTTTCGAATTATATAGAAATACCCACAATTGTCCAAACTTCCGGCGACAACGAGACTAATGATGAGCACTTTTTGAAAGTCAGTAAAAAAAAAAAACGAAAAGAAGACTTGATCTAAAGTTTGCGCTGATTGTAAATTAAATGCTGAGATGCAAGCAGATAAGCCCTAAGAAAACGCATTAGCAGCAACAACAATTTTGAATAATGGTGTGAAGTTTTCATTTCTCCATATCCCCGGCCAAGATGAGCCGATTAGAAGACGTCCACTCACCAAATCCAAATAATAAAACAATCCAAAGCAATCCCACATTCACCTGTCACAAAAGAGGACAAATAAGTAGATGACAAGCAGAAACACATGTTATGTACGTGAATATATGTATGTAGATACGTACCGATGCCGATCTACTCAAAATAATTTCTTACCTCATCGCAAACGTAGATCTCGCGTGCCAGAATCCGAACCAGTCAAGTGAACAGATTGTTCAGAGGATGATTTAATTTTAAATATGATGTGTGGCACGGCACCGAATTTGTTTTCTAATGAACTATACTAGGCAAAACTGTCAACTTATTATTTAAAATACATGTATATTCCAATCTATAATGTGTACAAATGTTTTTAATAAAAACATTAATATTTGGCCGTCTGCCGGTTTCTAGGTATTCCCCAAAGCTCTTGTTTACCCTAACATTGAAAAACTATGGCAAATGTACAAAAATTAAATTTTTAATTTTTTATCGGAAAATCCGATAAGCCCGAATTCTTAATATATAAAAATTTAATTTCAAAAATGGTTTTTTTTTTCTTTGAGCATTCATCAAAGACTATAAAAACTATGGGACAGCAAACAATGCCAAATTAAAAAAAAAAAAATTTTTTTTTTTTTTTGTTCAAATACATTTATTTTCAAAAACATATTTAAAGATTTGTAACAACATTTAATATTTAAAAACTGAAAATGCATTTCCTCAGATTTCGAAGTTCATTACGAATTTTCACAGTAAGCTGAACCACTAACTGTACAAAACATTGATTGGATGTTTCCTTGTCTGATTCCAGTTCCAGACTTGTTTCCATGTCAGTTCCTGAACCTAACGACAGCCCTGCTTCCTGCTGAATTTGTACGGAAAGACTTAAAGAGGCTTGTATATCCACTACCAATTGCTTATATTTAGTCATTAATAGGGAAGCACCAAGTCTGCCAATCCTCATAGCTGAACCTTTTCGAGAATGCATGAGCATTTGCCGGCCAAATTTTTCAATGTGTTTAGTATACTTTATGAACTTTCTTGCCGAAATGCTGGAAACGTGGCAATACGTGACCTGCATGCTGAACTCCACAGTGATCGTCACTATTTTTTGAAGCGTTACAACGATGCATTGAATGGAACACGTTGGCTTGAAGAACGCTTGAATCAGACATTTTAAACTTAGTTCACAGCCAATATTAAATGTCGCAGATGTGAAGCTCAGCAGGCTAAAAAAAACGAACAACTTTAAAAACATTTGAAAGCTCGAGATTCGAATTGAAATCTAGTTGCTTGTGCCACGTTATGAAGTTATATATATATATAACACATACAAATATGATATATAACACCGATTCGTTCTGTAAATAATGCATTTAGTTGAACTACATTATATAAAATCTCAATTTATACTGAAAACAAAATGTATGAGAAAGTTAATTATAACAGGATAAATATAATAAAATCTTTAAACTATTATACGGCTAGTACACTTCAATACTCTGCCTGCACTTGCGCATGTGGGCTTTGGAGTTCCAAATTTGTTTACAAACTTGTTGGCGGCATGTTTACAGCGTCGAATGGGCAAACACTGAAATACATTTACAGAAACACATTTCAAACTACATATAAGAGCTAGAGCTATAAATATTTGGAAAGCCGAAAGCCCAATACCCTTTTTCATTAAAATCACCAAATTGTATGGGCCCTACAAAATGATATTCATACAAATTTATTAAAATTAAACAACAATAACAACATATAATTTTATTAACGTGTTTATACATTTATTTATCCAATACACATTTTGTGACAAAACTCAAATATGCTCTATAAAAGGGTATTAAAAATAAAAATAAAAACACAAGTGTAGAATAGACATTTGTACATACCTACAAATATGTAGGAATTTCAAATGTGCTCTGCGTGCTGGTAGATCTGATGTATTTGAGCACTTGGGTGTCACTTGAACATGTTTTGCTTATTTCGTATTTTTATTTATTATTTTTAGTTTCATTTTTTCCTTAAATATATGTATGTGCATATATGTATATATTTATTTTTTTTTATTGGTTAGAAACTTTTCCATGCAAGCTGCAAAATGTCAAAAGAGGCATCAAAACTTCTCTACATATATATATGAATATACATATGTATGTATGTATGTACATATATATGTATACGTATGCATGCGTATATAGGAATGACGGGAACACCCTTTAAAATTTGCTTGATTTGGAAAATGGAAATTGAATATGGAAAAATGGGTTTCACGATATAGAGACTTAAAGGTTGCGCGATGAACAGCTTCGTTAATCGGCGCAGGACCAAAGAGAGAGAGAGAGAGAGAGAGAGAGAGGAGAGCGTGATGTCACAATATCAGCTTGTACTTCGCTTACAGATTTTTTAACTTCTGTAGAATCCATATAAAGCCAAAGTCCGATGGTTTTAAGTTTTTGGACTTAATAATATCCTATATATATAATAAAATCATAAAGTTTTTATAAACAAAAAGGTTAAATTGTTATCCGATTATTCGTATGAAAACTATATGATATAATGACCAGATCAGGCTAAGTTTAATAATAAGCTTTATATCCAAGGCTTATATCCAGTCTTCCTTTCAAACTCCACCGAATACATTTTTGGTGGAATGAAGACTTTAGTAAAAATTCTGAATATATTTTCGTGGACGAAAAGTTTTCTTATACTTAATCAAAAGTCTGGAGCAAAGCTTTTATAAATCTCAAGGATGTGTGTGCCAAAAAAAAAAAAATGTGTTGAAGGTCATTGCGAATATCAGCTGAGCAAGCATTACATGAACACATATATACATACATATATATTATATAGATAGACATATGTATGTATGGATATGTACTTTATCGCGTCCACAGCATTGCTGCCTGAGCGTCGACTGCGGCTGCAGCGTCGCGTTGCAGCGACTCTCGTCATATGCTTTGCGTTTGTTTGTGCTTTTGTTGTTGTTCTCGTCAATATTGTTGTTTTCTATGTTGCTGTTGTCATTTCACTCGTATTTTTTGGCACGAAAGGCGACGTGCATTAAAATTGATAGCCTTTGACGTTGGTGCGGGTTGCGGGCGCAAAGGCAAACACCGAAGTAAACGACGAAATGGAATTGACAGCATAGAAAGAGAGAGAGAGAGAGAGAGAGACAGAGATGTCTTTAGAAGCTTTGCCTTTTATTCTTTATACATGCATATACATTATTATGTACACGTGTATGTATGTGTGCGTGGATGCTTTGCACTTTGCTTTTTGTCGCTCGCTGTGTGTGGTGTGGTGCCAATATGTCTGCCACAGTACAATCGAATTATATTCGTACCTTTGTACGTTCATACACACACACACACACACACACACAGACGTATGTACTTTAACGTTTACGTGTGCATGTGTCCATGTGTGTGTAGCTTTTAAGTGACTATGTCGCTATCAGTGTATCTTTTTGCAGTGTATGCGACAAGTACGAAGATAACTGGCAAAGCAACAACTACAACTATCGTGGCGAAACACAAACAAGAGCATTAAGATAGCAAAAACATCAAAGTTTGTGTAAAGCATAAGTGTACAACAAAAAAAAATAAAAACCATGAAAACATGGTAAATAAAACGTTAACAATTAAATAAACCGAGTGCTCTACTCATACAGTACCTCAAAAGCTTGTTTTTACATTTCTGTTCCAAAATAAAACCTATCCTGTATTCCAATTGGAATCTATCCTATTGGTTTTATTATTAAAACTTGAAAGAAAAAAAATCCATTTAACAATGTAAAGCTTTGGCTCGAACCTAAAACAATTTTTTTGTTTTTTTGTTGCACCCATTATTAATGCATTTGATAAATTTTATAGATCTATATAAAAGAAGGGCCGAATATTAGCGAATACCGTTGCAGGAATAGTATTACAAGTCTCCCAAATAGATCTCTTGAAAAGACTTCACCGAGGCAAAGTATAAACTAATCTTATCAACATAATTTGTTGTTTTTATGAAAAAATTTATTTTTATGACTTCGATAACACCTCCACAAAAAAAAATATCAATGTTCTTTAAGGCCATTATCAAAAGGCCTTTCAGAGTTTCTAATCTCTTATCAAGTAAACAAATATATATTTAGCTAAAAGCAAATCAGTTAAAATACCATGGTTTACTAAGGAACTGAACTTAATAATCTTATCGCTGGGTAATCTGTTCAGGTTGTCGATAACTTTAAGTTATCGATTTAGTGTCGTCGCTGGCGCCGAACGGTCAAGTTAAAGATTGAGACATGCCACAAATACGCCCCCTATCGGCGAGTCTGCAACGCACAGCCATCGAACAGCTGAACGAGGTGCCCGAGCGCCTGGATGCGGACCTTGGGGCGTTGCGCACCTGGATCGAACAGCAGCCGCACCTGCGCGCCCGCAGCGACGATCAGTTCCTGGTGGCCTTTCTGCGCGGATCCAAATTCAGCTTGGAGAAGGCCAAGTCCAAGCTGGACACATATTACACGCTGCGCACACAGTTTCCCGACTTCTACACCATACGCGACGTGGACAGCGAACGCATCCACGAGGTGATCCGCCTCGGGTGAGTCAGTGTGACCGTATTCCTCGAGCGGCATTTTTGTAGCTTGTGTCCACAGCGTGGGCTTGCGCCTGCCACGCCCACTGCACGACGACGGACCCCGACTGATCTATGTGCGGCCCGGCAGCTATCCGGCGGACAATTACAGCTTTGAGGAGATCATGGCCGTCTCCCACGCGTTGACCGCGCTGAGTTTGCAGCATGACGACTACGCCGTAGTACACGGTTGCCTCCTGCTGCTCGACTTTTCCGGCTATACGACCGCGCACATGCTGCAGATGACGCCGAGCGTCGCCAAGAAGATGTCCGTCTTCGCAGAGGATGCGATGCCCGTGCGGGACAAGGGCAAGCACATGATCAACACCAATCCCGTCTTCGAGCTGGGCTTCAACGTAATGCGATCAATCCTGCCCGCCAAGCAGCAAGGACGCGTAAGTGTAGAAATTGTACTAGCTCCCAGACAGCACCAATTCCATCTCCTTCCGCAGATCTCGGTGCATGGCAGCAATCTGGAATCGCTGTATGTGCACATTCCGCAAAGGTATTTGCCGACACACCTGGGCGGGGAGCAGGGCACCATTGAGGAGCTGAAGCAGCAGACGTGGGACATCTTCATGGAGCACCGCGAATACCTAAGGCAGGAGACAAACTACGGCATCGATGAAAAGCTGCGACCCGCCGGACAGTGCTACGATTACAACAGCATCTTTGGCATCGACGGATCATTCCGCAAATTGAACTTTGATTGAGATATATGTATACTCTATAATCTTTATTAATAATCTACAACTACTGGCACGCATTTTCATTTGGTTAGGCATGAATGGAAAATTGGCGCCCACATAAAAATTTCAGCTAGTATTTATGTGCGTTGCATGCCTCCGTTTGTTTTTCATTTTTCAATTTTCTTTTTTTTTTTATTTTGTTTTGTATACTTCTATGAATGTATACTCAATAGCCTGATTTATATCCGGAGATTTCAATGAAATCTTAAAATTGAGAATCATCCGAGCTGGCCATTCACCTGGCACAACGCCCACGGCGTGGCGCCACCTGGCGGCGCCACTGTGCGCCGAATTAAACAGTTCCACAGAGTACTTGAGAGCCACGAGCTCTATTTATAGCCAAAGTTAATATATTTTGGTAAAGATATAAAACACATGGTTTATACGAATAAACTTGAATTAATAAATTAAATAAAATATTTAAAAATTTATTTTGGAAAATTTGAAATCTCTCTTCAACTTTAGGTTTTTTTCCATTTATTTATTGCAACAACAAATTTTGGCTAGCTCTTTGTCAATAAACAAAAATTGAGCCAGTTTTGTGGCTGTTTTTGCTATGGAAAACTCAGATAGAAAAATGTTTGTGTTCTGAGTTTTTTTCACACTCGGAAATCGCAACAAGCCACATTTCATTCTGTTATTGAATTCTAATTCGAATTGTTTATTATAATAATTTATACTCCCTGCCAAATGTGGGGCTATGGCGCAATCGGAAGCCTCCAAAGATCTGAACAAATTGGCTCTGTTTCCATAGGCAGCCAAAGTGCTGGCCTTGTTCGCTGGCCAAGTTAGCAGTGATAAACCTCGCTACCAATTGATAAATCTTAAGTTTAACGATCTATCGATCGTGTCAATTTGCATACCGTTTGTTATTTATTGAATTTTACTTTTCCCGATTTGCAACTGTCTTAAATTTATTGTTTCACGAGTGATTCGTTCGCGGGCAAGTGCAATAAATTCAATGTGAACGGTTTTTTTTTCGAAATTTACGATTCATCGATTGATTTTGATTTTTAAATTAAGATTGAGATTGAGATGAATGAAGCTGTCGGCATTTCCAAAGACAATAAAGCATTTATACAAATTGTATGCAATTTATTTTTTCTGTTTTCGAAATCAGTATAAAATGTTGCGATGTTTAAAAAAAAATACTAAGGAAAAAATTTAAGATTTCAAGAATTCTGTTGATACAAAGAGAAAAAAAAACATATTGAGAAAGTTGTAATGATGTAATCTTAATTTTTGTATTTATTTATTATTTGCAACTCATCTTTTAAAATGTATCGAATTGTGTTATGTTTAAACATATTTTTCAACAGCTTTTTTCAGTCATTTCACGCTCAATTTTATAAATTTGAGCAGGTCCTGAGAGACTTACTCAATTTTATTTAAAGTTACATTTTTGTTTTTTACCAGCTGCTTGTCTTACTCTGTAGTTAGCCTTCGAATATATGTTAAGGTAATCTGATATTTTCAAACGATAATTCGATTCGTATACCTTTCCAAGTTCTACAACACAAAAGATACACAATATATGGAACCAATCTCCAAAACTGTAAACCATACGCAGATTTCGAGCTACAGACCTGTACATATGTACATATAGTGCGGGCCAATTGCAGTTGCTTGGTAGAATCACAAGAAATTTCTGTATTCAGGTGCACAACATATGTTTTCAGTGGCGTTTTCAGTCGGAGTCGGTGGTTCGAGCCCGCGTCAGAGGACGATGCCGAATTTTTATTTTCGCTCTTTTTTCGTTGATAATTATTATTTTATTTTTTCATAAGTTTATTCACATCAGTACTCTTGAATTCCATTGTCTGTTATCTGATAAATCAGATCTTATTAAGGTCAAATCTATTTATTGAACATAGAGAAATTCTCTATAACTATTATACTTAAATTAAGTATTTCAAAATTGTAATAGCTAGAGTATCATTTTAACTCATAGTACAGAGTAGCTGCTAGTTGAGCTTTTATAATGCGCGCCGATCTAGGTGTGAACTTTTTTTGAACTTATAAAAATCGCATAGAAAAGCCATATTTCACAGAAAATATATAAACTAATTAATTAACTATTAACTATTGCCGAATATGATAATACAAATAGAGCAAACAAAAATAAATCACAATAAAAAGCAATTTGCGCTAAAACTCTAAGCCAGCAACAAACAGAACAGAACAGAACAGAACAGTAGAAAGCATAGAATAGTACAATAAAATAAAATACAACATAATAGAATAAAACATAATAGAATTTAATATTTGTTAGATTTATGTGTGACTCGCAGCTGTTCAATTTTGATTTATGGGCGCAAATATTTGCTCGACATATTTAAATATACGAAGAAGCTTTTTCATTAAAATCATAGAAATAGAAACTAAATAAATATTGCTTATGACAACAAGGCAATGTGCCTCGCACTTTGTTTACTTGTTGGCCAAGGTTATAAATCAGATTGTCAAAATAAAAACAAGAACTAACAGGTATAAAGCAGCCTGACGAAAATCAGATACCCTATTTTTAACGGCAGTTTAATGGCAACCAAATCCAAGCAAATCAATCAATTTGAACATAATTCATTTGATAAGCAAATAAGATTTGTAAACAACATCAATTTTAGAAACTTGAATATTATTAAGCTACTGTTATTTAAAATGTTTAAATAAATTTGAATATTCATATATAATATATTATAATAGGCATTAAACATTCTTAACTACTGAGTTATATTTTTGCTAAATTTAGGAATAATAGAAAATAATTTCGATGTGCAAGCTTTGTGGCGTAGTTAGTAGCGTCGTTTTAAGGGTATTTCGTGTAGTGTATTTATTGATAATTTTCGCTTATCGCACATGCCAAATCCGCGAATCGCGTTGAGTTCTTGGGCAAATATTGAATAGTGCCAAACAAACGAATTGGTTCCACTGGGTTCTATTGGCTCGAAGCGCCGGGTTGGCTCTCCCCTCCGCCGAAATCGAGCGGCCTGTAACGACAACAGACAGACAAATTGATTTTCGGTTGGTCTGTTTATTTATTTAAAATTGTGATATTTCTTTCTCGACTCACGTCCGCCGTGCGCTGACGTCAAAGGCCGGACATAAGTTCTGGTACTTGCGATCTGGACTCGAACACCAATACGAGCGCAGGGACGGACACGGACACGGACACCGACACGGACACGGATAGGGGCGCGTGCCAATGGGGCAAGGAAAGTTTTGGGCACCCAGATGATAATCGCTATATGGTTGGTTCGGCATTTGCTATGCATTGACCTTGAAACAAAATCGAAAAGCACCGGCAACGGGCAGCTGAATTTTGTTTTGACTTGGCATAAATAAGAACTTTTACAAACCAACAAATCAGCTGAGCCAAAAATAATCAAAATAAGGCCTGCGAGCACCCAACACAACAACAACAAATACAAACACATGAACGTATTTACGAAATATCGAAAATTGGACATAAATAACGGCATCGTCAAATTTGAACCGAGTATATTGTACTCACAAAAGCAGATATGCGAGCCAATTTATAATATAGAATTCACTCGAACAACAAATTTAAAATTTGTCAAAAGAAAAAAAAAACGAAAATCATCTTGGTTGATTATTTCAAATAGCTGAAAAAATATATTAATCACGTTTATTATCAGTAAAACAAAATAAATAAATTGGTAAATTTTGAATTTCGAAATTGTAAATACAACTATTGCATGTATTGACAAAAGTAATTAAGTTTCAATCAATATTGATAAATATTTAATATTTGTTTATAAAGAGAAAGTTTAAGCTCATTATTTTTTAATTTAAACATTCTACAATGTATTTTGGTGTAATATTGGGCTTATTTGCATTTGTTAATAAAATTTATAAATACTTTAAAATTTGCATACCTGAAATAAACGTGAATTGTTATTAATTTAGGTGTATATATTTAGAAAGTTATTTAGATATATATATAATTTAGATATTTGTTTACAACATTTCTATTTTTTTCCCTGAGTGTAAACCCAAGAGACCCTTGACTACTTGACACTTTTCCACAAAGCATTTTGGGCGTATTTATATCGCAGAAATTTTACTTCCAGCCCATGTCAATTGAGTTAAAGGCAAACAAAATGTTTTGTTCGCATGGCAACAAAAGCTGAATAAATTGAGAATGCCCATAACAGTTGGGGCAATTCGAGTGCAAATGACGTGCATGTGATCGACTAAATGTAAACAACAAATTGTATCTCAAAGATACACAAAAGTGTATTTTGCAATTACATGCAAGTGTGCACGTATGTACGTACATATATTAAAAATTCGTTTGACTGCCCGCTAGCAAAGTGGAAATTTGATGAGCACTGCGTGGGGTCAGCCAACTATATATCTTAGACTCATTTCCAGATGCTCGCCGCTGACAACCCCCACGGTGCGCAATGTCAGGTAATTATAATTTTGGCAAGGGCCCAGATACATTTATTTTATTTAAGTTTTACTTTACTGCTTATTTTCTTTTCCATTGCTATATTTCGCTGTATGCCACAAGAACCCCGCTGTTGCGTGCCCTCTGGAAACGTTTTGTAGTCTCATATTTGTTAGCGCTTGTAAGAAACAAATTTTCCGCTACTGTAAATAATTGGATGCCTAACAGAACACCCCTTAAAGTTGAAAATTTTGTAAATATTTCGTTGCACTTCTTAAATTTTAATAATCCAAAACATCGTTAATTCAATTTAACAATTTTAACAACAATCGAAATTTTAATATTCGCTTTTTTAATATATTTAACATTTTTATATTCTTCGAACAATAAATTGAGAGAGTGGTGGTGGGGAATCATCGCCAAAAGTTTGTACCGATCTTTAAAGGAGGTGACCAGTTTTCTACCCTCCAAATTTGGCAACTCTAGCTTAAAAACTGTGGGAGATATAAACATTTGCTGCAGGGCGGGGGTGCTGGGGCGTTTTAGTGGGCGTGGCCGAGATATCAACGTAGCAATCTTTAGTGGAGGCCATCAGCTATCTACATACAAAATTTTATACTTCCATCTTAAAAATTGTGGGAAAACGTGTTATCGATTTTTGCGACAGATATATCGGTTGCTGCGGGAGGATGAAGTGGCGTTGCCGACCTGTTTATTCCATGATGTCTCGAGGAGCATTCCAGTAAAATATATTCCAAAATTGGTGACTCTATATCTCGACAGTTTTTAGGCTATGATTTCCGATTTCTGAGGGTGAGGGCGTTAAGGAGCGTTCTAGTGGGCGTGGCCGAGATACCTGTGGGGGAAGTCACCAGCTCTATACTTACCAAATTTGGTGGCTCTATATCTTAAATTGTGGGAAATATTCACCTTTGATCGACTTGAGATTTGAGGTGTATCGACATGTTATCGAATTGCCAGCCTCCCAGTGGGCGTGGCATAAAAATCTTAACACTTTGTCTGAAGAGGCTATCTACAAGTATGTATCCAAAGTTTCAAGTCTCTATCTTCAAAAGCGCCAATAACGACGGACATTGCTTAGACCCAATATACAAGTATCACTTCGTGAACGAGTATAAATATTTTCAAACTATCCCTCTGTAATATTTTAAATTAAATTTTTAGAGCATTTTTTTTTTAATAGTAAAAACTTTGTTTTGTCCCATTGTACATGTTATTGCCATTTGGCAACATCGACCCACTTAATTGCCAATCGGTTGTCAGTCGCCGTGTAGTGCAATGTGGTCGTATTGGCCATTAGATCATTATCGTTTTTATTTTATCTTTTTTTACCTTTTTTCGTTTCTTTTTTATTTAATAACAGATTTCCGTCAAAACAAACAGAAGGTAGAAATGTTTTTAAAGGCGAGAAATTAAGAGAAAAACAAGAAAAGTGCGTCAGCAATGCAAAATTGTATTTTTCTGTCTTTTGTTGATATTTCATTTTTATACCCTGTACCCATGGGTATAAAGGGGTATAATGGTTTTGTGCAAATGTATGTGACAGGCAGAAGTAGACACCTCCGACACCAAAAAGTATAAATATTCTTCATCCAGACGACCTGCTGAATTGATTTAGCCATGTCCGTCTGTCCGTCTGTCTGTTTGTCTGTATGAACGCAGCAATCTCGAAAGCTCCATAAGCTAGAAAGCTAATATTGGTTTCTTTCAGTTGGTCTCAGCTAATTTGCAAAACAAGTTTATCACTTTTTTGTGATAACTTGCTGCGTTTCATTAATATCGATAAAAATCGATACCAACCTTTCTGTTTCTTACCATATCTTAGTGACGAACTATACGAACTAGAGGCAGCAGATTTAATGTATTTTTTTTTTTTTTTTGTGTGTGTGTGTTAGCCAGACGCAGATTTTGATATCCAGATTTCGGATACCTCCCCCCAATCACCCCCAATGTCAAGAAAACTATAAAAACCACAAATCAAATACAGATTGCAGATTGGTTTTTACGAATTTTTAAATGTTCCTAATTAGTCCTGAAAATTTCAAAACGATCATACATTTAGTTCTGAAGAAAACTTGGATTTCGTTTCTTTTATAGAAGAGGCAACCGCAGCTACCGAATAAAGTAGGCGTGCATTTCTCTGTGTGTGTGTGTTAATTTGTGTATGTTTGTGTAGACGGATTGCAGGGTTTGGGGTATCTACTAGTCTGGCAGCCCCGACTAGAGCTTTCTCGCTTGTTTTACGTTTTTGTGTGTAGTTTAAATTCTTTTCTGCTGCCTCTCGTCACTTGCCAGCTCTTCGCTTTATCTTTGTTTCTATTTTGCTTATGTTGTTTTTCCCACATTTTTTATTCTTCATCTTTCTTTGCTTATTTTATGTGCGTGCTTATTTGTCTAGCGACAGCAGAGGATTTTAACCTTTCGACGCAGACATTTCTATATGCAATTATTGCTCCGATCTTAACTGATCCACGATACGTATCTCAATCTGCATCTAGCTTTGTATCTTTTTAACCCTGTGCTACTATGCTAGGACAGGGTATGGACAAAGCCGAAATGACTTACTATATATTGACAAATTTCAATAGCTAAACTTTCCCAAAATTGGCTCGTATTTAATTTAGTTTGTCTCTCTGTCTAGTCACCTTTTGTTCAGTTGCTATCTCCGCTACCAGCTGGGACTTGGGACTAATGAATGAGTCAGCGCCGTGCTCGGGGGCATAAACCAAATGCATTGCGACTGTCACGTAGCCCCATGAGGCCCCCGACCAACTCGACGATGGTTCCAAATGCGATTAGCTAGAACTTTGGAGCGATAGGGTTTTGATTAAGCAGATAATAATGAATATATATATATATATAATTATGATGAATGATTGCTTGACTTATTTGACCGCTAAGTTTAAAGTCTATATCCAAAAGTTGGCACTTAAATATTTTATAGGAAATATATCTAACTTCAACTTGATCTAGCTTATTACTTGATTTGAGTGCATGGATTACATGACTGGCAAATTGGGGCTGTATGTGTTGAAATTAAATGAAATTCAATAGTATTTTGCTTTTCAAAGTATTCTGGAAATTTCCACAAAATAAAAACTTTTTTTGTTGCTAATTAAACCAGTTGAAAAGGCAATTGCAGCTAATCAATTTTTAATTATTGAATAGCAACTTGGCAGATGTTGAAAGCATTTAATTATATATTCATTTAATTATACCAATTTGACAAGTTTCGCCAAACAAAAATTACCTAATGCATTTTCAACGTCACTTTTTGATATTCAAATAAACAATCGCCGCAAAACAAAAATAATTGACAATGTCTGCAGTTGGCGCACAGCAACAGCAGTGGAGCGAGTGTTCACTGTACAAAAGTCCAAAATGAAAATGAACAGATTTCTTAAATTAGATAAAATTTACATTATAAATGTTTTAATTTTTCTACAAATTTCAAAATAAGTTTATTATTTTTTAAATATATAAATCTTTACTAGTTTATTTCTATAAAACTGCCAAATCACATTTTCTACATGAATATTATATTACATTTTTTTTTTTTTTTGAAAATATTTGCATATTATGATAGTGAGGTTTATCTTACAATTGTTTTTTTTTAATGTATTACCATTAAGGCATCGTATACGTTATCTGAGCACAGCGTTTACTAACGAATACGCAACTTTTGTTTCGATTCCAGTGTTCCAAGCTTATTGTTGAATGCGTCCGTTGCTTGTTGTTGTTTGATGTTCGCTTAATTCGATTGGTAGCTAACGGCGACAGCGTCGCAGCAGCGAAACGACGACGAAATGGTGATCGACGACTCATCTGGCTGCCGTTGCTGCTGCTACCGCTTGGCAACAGCAGCAAACTTCAACATTTTGCCGCGCTCGCGCTTTTTTTTTCGCCATTGTCTTTTGCTTTAACTTTGTGACGTTGGCGCGAGCGCCTTGTGAAATTTGTACGACGTCGGCGTCGGCGTCGACGCCAAGGAGGAAATGAATGTCAATTACTCACGTACAAATACATATGTAGATATGCGCATGCATATGTAAATACATATACACATGCACGTGTATATGCGCATACATTTCGTTGGCAACGCTTGACGACAGCCACAGGCGGTCGACGGTCGACGGTCGACGCTCGACAGTCGGCGGCCGACGGTTGGCGTTCAGTCGATTGCAGCAATCGCACGTTTTTTTGGTTTTTATCAGCGGCAGCTAAATGAAAGTAGCAGCCGCAACATTTGCATAGGCGCCACGAAGATACGTTAACCTTTGCGTTTGTCGCCAGCCGGCCACAGATACAGATACAAATACAGATTGAGATACAGAGATACTTTTACGCTGGTTTGTGGCTTTGATTGATTGTTACCCCCATTGATCGTATGCTAATCAATTTCAAGATTTGTTTTATTTTCTGTTATTTTAAATTTAGTTTGCGATTTCATTGAACTCTGCTCCACCGTTTATATCTGTGTTGAAATTACGCAGTTTATATACCTAAACTGGGGCAGAAAACCAACCTAATACAGCTCGACTAGACGATGCTCTGTATTTGTTTATCTAAAAGTATCTATTATCTATCCATCTATTGTGTTGATAATTGTGTGCAAACTTAATGTTCAATTTTTTATTATGAAATATACAATTAATTTTTTTTTGAATTATTTCTTATCTATATTCCAGACCTTTCCAATAATTATTTTGTTCCAGCAATTTATTGTTTATATTTTTTTTGTTTTTGCAAGTCCAATAAAAGGTTACATCAGTGAAAACTTAACATTTATTTACGTATTTAATTGAAATAAATACACAAATCGGTTAGGCACCTACTTATATAAAAATAATGAACTTTTATTTTGTTTACTTACAACCAGCCAAAATGCTGACGCAAAAGGCGACGCGACGCTCAAAGATTTTGATGCGTTGCGAAAGAAACAAACAACAACAAGAAAATAAAATATATGCATAGATACACAACACATACATACATACATACAGACATACATATATTTCCGATTTTCGCACGATTTAAAATGCGCGTCAGTGGCCGTGTCACATTTGCCATGATAATTGGATCAACATATAAGTAGATTCTCTTGATCACAGCTGGACTGCTGTTATCTGAGCAAATCGCTTTAATTCGTTTTCGATTATTAATCGCAATTTATAGGCATAAACAATAAGACAAATTGAACAAACCATATTTGACCTCTATGTTAAATAAATCGATCAGCAATCGTCACTTAAAAAACAAAACTGCAAACGTCACCAGAGAAACGGAATAAAGATAATATAGTTGCTGATCAAAACAAATTCTCACACTTTTGCTAACAACAAACAATATTATTTCTTGTTTACCTGACCTTATAGAAAAAAAGACGCGAGTTCACTGAATGACAAAAAAAACCTTCTTTTTTTCAATTCGCCTTCCTATGCGATTCGCAAAAACTGATATCCGATCAAACATGTGATATTATTATTCTTAGTAAATTGTTAAGTCTAAATTAGTTATATCTTTGTTGGACCTTCCTCTCACTAATTTTATCTGTCCGTTCTCTCTGATCTTTCTCGTTTTTTTTTTTTATAATTGATTTACTTTCTCTCTCTCTCTTGTTACTGCAATATTTTGTCTTTCCATTTTTTTCTGCCTATCGTTTTTTCTTCCCTCTGTTTATTATTCTTTCTCTCTATACCTCATCTTTCTGTCTCTTATATTCACTAATTTCTGTCACTATCCCTGTGTTTAATGTCGCCTTTCTATGCAATTCTCACAAAGTCAAGTAATACAAATTATTATTTAAAAATAAAATAAATTCTTTAATTTGTATTTCAAAATTTCTTAAAATTTGCATTTTTTTAATTTGATTTCGATTAGCATCAACAAGAATCCACTCATTAACCCGAGAACGTATTCTTGAACGAAATGTAGCTAACGTCTGTTGGAGCCACCCAATGACTGTGTAATTAGTGCCGGCGTCAACTGTAACCCGGCGACACGTGATTTTGCCGTCATGCCCGATTTCTGCTGACCTCAGCTCCCTTGGACTACCTGACTATTTGAGGTTGCCGGCTACTGCGTTTGATTGGGATACGCATATCGCACGTGAGCTTGTGGCCGTCTTCCTTGTTCGTTACGTCACAGTCACAGCTTATCCGTCACATTTATGCAGCTGACGACACTGCGGGAGCTATGACGCCGACAGATCCCCTACCCGAACCCACACTCCACCCGCCGCACTCCTCACCCCGTCTCGTGTGCGTGTCCGTGTCCGTGTCATTTGGTCAACGTGTCTGTCATCATATTTACATTATAGCCAGGGGGAGCAGGCCTGGGCCCGACGTAGAGTGTGGATCGCTTTGGGTACGTGACTGCGGCTACGTGTCGCAAGCAGAGCTGTAAATTCGCTAACGGTTTTAGACCCATTAAAATTCATTTTTAATAAGCATTAAATTGGGTTTATTTCATTTATTTAATTTCAACAGAAATTTCAATATTCATAAAAAGCTTTAACAGATTACAAAATGGAAAAAGTCTATTTTTCTGTCTGATTTATGTGAAGCAAACTATTTAATAGAGAACTGTAACAATTCGTTGATTTAATAAATCAGAGACAATTTTGATATTGGTTAAAAACATTCTGTATTAGACTTGTTTTGGGTTTTATTTGAATAATCCCTTAAGGAGGGTATTATCTATCATTCATATTCTACAAAGAAATCGGAGATATTCAAATTCGGCAATTGCTGCCAACATATCTGTTTCTCTATCCTCATTAGAATTTATCAAAAACTAATTTTTATTTTTATTAATAATATTCTTTCTTTCACTTTTCGTGAATAGTTTGTCATTTAGATTACATTTACTTTTGAAAATATATTTTTATTTTTTTGAAAATATATTTTTGATTATATTTTATAACCACTGACAGCAATTATCTTTAGTTATTTATATGGATGACCGGACTGGCAAATAAAATATATGTTATTAGTTAATATATATATTTTTTAGTTTCTTTGACAATCGACTGTTTATAATAAATAAAATATATCATGCATATCAAAATTTTATTGATATAATTGATTCAACAAAATAATTATTTTTATTCGCATTCATACTTTGGCCGTTTTCCTTTGTTTTCCATATTTGACGAAAGTGACATCAAATTCCTTGCACTCATTTTGGTAATTTCGTTGATCCATAAACCGAATACGTCGAAGTGCACAAAAATCTGACGGCAATGGGCCGGTTAACAGCGCAGATGCATCAAGTGTAAACCGGACAAAATTGCCACCATAAAAGCGCTTAACTTTACAGTCAAAACTTTCGCCCATGCACACACACACACACACACATGCTGATAGGAAATGGTAGATTGTTATTCGGTGCCATAAAATTGGAAATTATGATCATCAAGGCAGCCGGGACAGGGCACGCCCAGCCGCTGGGTGGTGAAGACCCACAAAAAAAAAAAAAGAAAATAAAAAAAACTAAAGCCTAAGATACGCACTACAAACGGGTGCGCCAACAACTAGCCCAGCTACAGCTCCATATAGATACAGATACAGATACAGATACAGATACAGATACTTGCAGCTGCAGCTACAAATACGATATGTGGCAAAGCGGGGCGGGGCAGGGCGAACATTTTGGACTCGTTAAAAGCGCTCGCGTCTGGCGTTAAAATTTATGACTAGCCGAGGCGAGAGTGACGCTGATAGATGATAAAGCTCCGCCAACATATAGGTGGGTGTGTGTGTGCGTGTGTATCTCATGGAGCTGCAGCCCAGGTTACAGTCGTTAGCGGTACTCGTAAAGCGGCAATGTGCCATCGCTGTCCAAGGGGAACAATGTCTTTAAAACTTGCTCGACTGAAGCTTCTTGTTACGAATCATATCAACGCATCAGATAAAACAAGATACACAAAAAAAATAAAAATATATTTCCCTATTCTTTGCTCTATTTCCCTTCGATACCTTTTTTGTTGACTTCACAATGAAAAGAAGGTTTATGTTTTATATGCTATTATTAACTCAAGACACGGAATACCCTTTACGAAAAATTTCAAAATTTAAAGAATTAGTTCGAATATTTCCCACAAGATTTTTAACTAACTTTATTTCAAAATTATTTAAAGTAAAAATACTAAAAGAAAACAATAAAATAATTTTCAAATTTGTTCTCGAAAAATAAGCTTATATTAGCATTGTATAATGTCACAAAATTATTGTCAATATTTTTAGACTATATTATGTTAAAGCTACAATTAAGATAAAATATGTATTTATTTGCCATAATTTTATAAATATAAGTAAATAGAAACATTTTTATTTTGAGCTTTAAGTTACTGAAAGATACATTTTCTTCAGCTTTTAAAACTTTATAATGCTTTTCATGTTCATATTGTTTTCTCTTGCTCCTTTTCATGTTCTCCTTTGTCACTTTATGTGGCTTGGATAAAAATTTAATTTTGTCTCTGTACTGTTGCTTCATTTTTCGCTTGATGATTTGTGAAATGTGCCAAAAAAAAATGTTCATTTCAGTCTTTGTAGTATGCAAAGTGTTCCAGTTGCCATTCCCGTTGCCGTCTCCGTCTCCAGCTCCGTGTCCATGTCCGTTCCCTTTCCCGTTCTAGTTACTGTCCCAATCCCAGTTTCAGCAGCGACAGCGGCATATTAACATTTTCGACGAGACTTGATTTCAATTGTGTTGTTGGGATCGTCGCATGGTTGGCTGCATGAAACGCACCAAAGAGTGACAATGGCCCATGGATGGCAGCCAGGGAACCGTATCCGTATCCAAAGTTGGCTCTGGCCAAAGCGCAAACAATAGCGCCCAGTTTTGGTGAAAAGCTGAGCGCATTTTCAAGCCACACACACACACACACACACACATTTATTGTATACATAATTCGCTCTATTGTTTCATATGCAGTTTTCGTCTTGTTTTGTTTGCCACAAGCAGCAGAACAGTAGTTGCCCATCGAGAGGAAACACAGCGAGTCAAACAGACAATACCCATAGTTGCCAGCAATTAGTTTCAGATACACACACACACATATACACACAGTCACAACAACAACAACACAGTTTCACCGTTTGCCATTAGCGAAAGTTTCAGTGCCGGGTGAGAGATCAAGATTAAACGCTCGGCGTTAATCCAGAAATGCAACACACAGTGAAGTTTATTTATCGACGTAGCTATAGATCACAACCAATTTTATAGCCAACAAGATTGTAGATAACCCACACTGAACTTTTCTCTCTGAAATAATCTAACAAGTGCTTCACAAATCATATTCTAGTCTTGTTTTTTTTTTTAATTTTTATCATAATCCTAAAAAGCTTTTCAATTTTCTTTGAATTACGCTCTTCCATTGCCAATAAATTCTTTAAATTTTATATGACTGCTTGATTTAAATAAAAAAAACATTTACTTTAATTTACTTAAATTTTCAGTCAGTTAGATAATTTATCAAACAGTCAACCAGTCCGTCACTCAGTTAGTCAATCGTTCAGTCAAAACACACAAATTTTCCCTATTGAAGCCATAGATTTCCAACATCGAAAATAAAGTCGTAAAAACTTTTGAGTACACCCTCAGGGGGCGTGACAGTTTGATTTCAGCCATAAATCTCGCCCAGTTTATAAGCTAGACGCATCAAATTTTAAAGACAGATTACTGATGGCCTGCTCCAAAGATCGCACAACAACCGTTTTTAATACACTCGCTAGGGGCGTGGCAAATTGAAAATATACACCTTTCGTGGGCTTGTTGGACGTAAAAATCCATATCTTCATCAATTTTATAGCTAAAATCGCTAAAAGTAGCTGACAGAACTGTAATTCATTGTATTTAAATTAAAAGAATTATGTTATTCAATGATTTAATTGATTCTGGCTAATAAATAATAATTCTTTGACGATCTTTGGATCACCACGGTCAGTTTATTTATTTTAAAAATAGTCTAAAAACTCATTATTCTGTTTATTATTTGTTTAATTGGCCATAATTATTGATCGTTTATTCCAGTTTAAGTTATTCTCTATTGCTAATTGGTTGGCTTCACATTTAACACTTTCTTGGCTGCTTGATTGACTTTGGCACTTAAACAATTATCGTTTGATGCTCATTGCTGCATAATATTTTATTTATGCTTGCTTTTTATGGTGCTGACTCGAATGTTGTTCAATCCGCTAGTGGGATGGGCCAACAGCCAGCTATCTTCGGAGTTGGCCATGGGCAATAAAAAGCCTGTCAATGCGTCGGTTGCATAAGCGTTGAACTTTTGCTGCTGATTAAACCGCAACATCCAGACATGACAGCAAGAAACGCAGACAGACAGACAGACAGACAAAGAGACAGCGAAACATCGAAACGTAACATGACACAGGGAACATGTGTGAAGGGGGGGACCCAACCAGAAGAAGACGATGAAGAAGAAGCCCAACAAAAGCGTCCGCTGTCGCTGTGGGTGCCCCGGGGGCAGACGGGCAACATAAACGTCCCTAACTGCCTCCACATAGGTGGTAAATGGCAATTGGCAGCGAGCTAGTGCTAGGGCTGTTAGTTGTGGAGAGGGGGGCTGGGGTGGGAGGGGTGTGGAGAGGGCCATAACACGGCATGATACAGGCAATTAAACAATTGTAAACCAATTGATACACACGCTCATTAATTAAATTAAATGATGGAGAAACAAACTAAACGAAGATAGAGAGAGGGAGAGAAAGACAGAGAGAGAGAGAGATGAAACCACACCACAATACTGAAACAGTGAGTGGCAGAGAGAGGGAGAGGGCAGTTGGGGCATACCACAAACAATCAATCATGCCAATTAGTTTTAATAGCCCCTCGCACAGTAGCCGTCCAGATGCATCTCAGTTGGCAAAGCCAAGGAGGCTGCGAGCATAACTGCAATTAAAGCCCACAACCGGCTAGAACTGCGAGTGCAGTCCCCCTCCCCTCTCTCTCTCTCTCTCTCTCTCTCTGTCTCTGTCTCTATCTCTTTCCAATGCCTCCTTTCCAACTAGGTCTGGTAATGAGCACAGCGCCGTTGGCGGGTCGTTAACTTGAACGCCAACCAGAGTGCAAATCTGGAATCTGTTGCAACTACAGCTGTTCGGCCGTACAGCTGTTTGGGCCTTTTATGTCGGCCATAAAATTTGCTAAAATAGTCCAACTGCAGCTGATGACATGTAATCAACCCGAGCACGCCGCTGATGGGCCAACAACTGCAACAACCGAGCAGTCGGAGCAGATTCTGCCACTGCCACTGCCGCTGCCCTTGCGGCAATCGAGCCACTCGACGGCATAAATTAAACGTCGGCAATTAAATGCAGCTCGAAAATTCAGACCTCCATTTAGACCCAGTGTGTGAGCACTGCGGATGAGTCACGGCCAGGCACAAAACAGGAAGCCATTCACCTCTTGGACTCAATCTTTGCAAATCGGCGAATGCGAATACATGCTATATATTATTATTATTATTTAGTAACAACTTGATTATTGTATAACAAATTTTTAAATATATTGCACTTAAAAATATTTTATAATCATTGTAATAAAATTTAATTACAAAGAAGCTTTAATTTCAACAACAATCATAGACAAAAAAACATCAATTTTTTATAAACATTATTTTTAAAAATTATTGAAATATTTCAACTAAAACGCATTTTCTAAAAAAAAAGGTAAACATAACAACTTTATTTCTTGAATATTATATATTATTATAGATATATTTTTGTTATTATTTTAGACATTTGGCAAAAGAATTTCGATGAAAACTAAATAAAATATTGATGTCGCGTAAGAAAAACATTAAAAAGAAATTTATTTAAAATGAAATAAAGTAAAATATTTATTATTCAAATGGTCCAGTTTATCACACTTTTAAATATCTTAAAATCAATTAAAGTCTCACATCATAATTTAAGTTTTAGTACAAACTCATCAATTGCCATCTGACAAGTTCAAAGAACCAGCTAAAAGAAAAATAGCCCAGTTTCTATTAACAAAAGCGTAATTAAAAAGTATTTTGACCGATAAGAGCGCAGGGCCACGAGTTCAATTAGGTTTAAAATTTATCTAGCGCATAGAAAAGAAAGTCAAAGCTCCTAAAAGTGTTGACAATTAAAGTGCACTGCGATAACGGTCTATCGATCAATGAACCCCCTATCGAACACTACTCGGAGCCAGAATTGACCAAATTGCCAAGTTCTTGGCCAAAAAAATCTTCAGCGAAACGGAGCACATTGAACTCTTTTATATTCAGTATTTAATAATTTTAAATGGAGTGCAATGCACACAGCGATTTGACGGTTGTCATGATAACTTGTTGATCATGACATGCTAAGTAAACAGAGAAGGCGGGGCGGCCAAATCGAGGGGCTGTGCATTTTTATTTGGGCGGCCCCGCGGCCTTGATTCGGCGAGTTCGTTTAAGCTTGATTCAATATTTCCACAGCTGTTTGCGGCTTATTAATTGCAATTTAATAATATGTCAACACACGATTCAGCCAGATGCACTCGATGGGGTAGACGAACTTACTTTTGGGTACTGCCGAAAAAGTCAACTTATTTGGGTCAAATAAGTGTTAAAACTTGATGCAAAAAACAAAGAGAGAAGGAAATGAATAATTCACCAAACTTGACTACAATTTGGATGATTCTACCAAAAATATTTATAGCTTAAATAAACTGCCACAAATTGAAAATCAGATTTTTGATTCCATTTTCTAGAAAAATTATTTATATATATATGTATATATAAGTTGTCAATGAAATCAATTGGTGCTGCAACAATTTTAAGCGTTATTTGTTTGTTGTTGTTCACAGAATAAAACTGCTGCAATTTCAGCAGCTTTTCGATGTGTGTTTTTCAGCGAGCTTTTTTCTAGGGGCGATCAAAGACTTCTAAGTAATCACTTTGATCGTTTGCTGACTTGTTTTTTTCTTCTTCTTCTCTCTTCTCTGTTTTTTAGTGGGCTTATTCACCGTTGTCGTTGTTGTTGTTCTTGTCGCTGTTAGTTGTTAGTCGATTGTTGGCCAGCGATTTGTTGCCAAGCGAAACTTTCCTATTTTTTTTCTCTTGTTGTTGCTTTTTTTTTGTTTTCTTATGTGCTGTTGTTGCTAATGCCTTGGCTTGGTTGTTTGCTGGTCTGTTTGTTCGTTCGCCGACTTGTTGCTGCTGTTGCTGTTGCTGTTGCTGCTGCTGCTGCTGTTGCTGCTCGTAATCAACGCTAACGATCACTTGCCATTGCCAAGCTGCGCTACGCCGAGTGGGAGTTGTCGGCCATATCAGCAGTTGGTTGGAAGCTTTATAGAGAGAAGCTATAGAATATATGTACATATTGAATACATTGAAATTGAAATCACGAACTATATAAAAAATTGGAGGAAAATTAAAGCCTTGATATTCATTTAAATAGTAATATTCATTAATATTTGACCTAAGAAATTTAATCGAATGCAAACTCAAAGCTTACATTTATAATTTGTGTCATTTTAAACAAAATATATATTCATCAATTTAAATAATTAATATGAAACAACATTTAATGAAGATTTTAATTTTAAATGAAAATAGTTCCCAATTTGGCTGAAATTTCGTAGTAAATGCACAACAAATCTCATTTCAATCAATTGAATATCTGATCATCTGCGTAGGGCATTCAATGTTCAATGCGACCCGAGTAGTTCATATTTCCGAGCAACTTTTCTGTCTTTAACCAAGTTGTGTGCAGCTTTTCGTTGTTTGCAACGATGTTGTTGTTGTTGTTTTTGTTGTTGGGTAACAACAACAGCTGATGTCTGTCGTCAGATAATGATGAATAACTGTGCTGTTGAGAGTCTGACACACACACACACACACACACACACACACACTGTTTCGGTTTAAAGGGGGAAAATAGGTGAAATTCAAAAGTAAGTCGCTGCGATAACAAAGTCGAGCCTGAAACCGACCAAGTTGCCAACTCGCCAGCTCGCCGACCAACCGGCTACCTGTCCGTGTGTCCGTATCTAAAGCGCCTAGTTGCATTTGACACCCAACGGCCATAATTCACCGGCCTCGACTCGACTGCAAGCCAAATGGGGTGGGTGGGATGGTGGGATTTCGTTAGAGGGGCGAGGGGGATTGGGCGCGATAATTTGGTCACGAAACGGGTTTCTCGAGCCAGTTAACTAACTAGCGAGCATAGTCGTAACATGGAGCCGATAAGATGTGGAACATAAATCGATGAGTCATTTGACAGGTTCCTGTTCGACACCCAGCAGCTAACACCCGCCCCCGCCATGCCCCTCGCCAGACAAAGTGTTGGCCTTATCGGTGAGTCTTGTCAGAGCTATTGTTGTGTGCCCAATTTGCATATCTGTAAAGTCGACTTTGTTGGTTTTATGTGTTCACTTTTAATGGATCGAAATGTGTCACGCCCCGTCCCCATCCCCATCCCCGTCCCCGTCCATTGAACAGCCCGGTCCGAGCGCATCTATTAAAAATCGAAGCCAAAGTGCATTTCATTTATTTAATTGGAAATTTGTTTATTATTTTGAATTGCTTATCAGATTTGCATAAAAACAAGCAACAAAAACCAAAATGAAATCTCAAATGCGAAACGTGATGAAATCAAACGATTTACTTAGCTCATCAAATGCTTAGAAAATCATTCGATTGGAGAGCAGCGAGAGCCCAGTACGAAATTTGAATGTCTGTTTTCTTGACGAATACATACAGCTGCGGTGAAAATAATAGCACCATAGGATGTTGCGAAAATCAAAGTTGTAAAATTTTGGAAATAACTGAATTTTTTGAAAAGAACCGTTATCATTTTTGTTCTTTTTC
The DNA here is from genome assembly GCA_004143765.1 of Drosophila melanica. Taxonomy (NCBI): domain Eukaryota; kingdom Metazoa; phylum Arthropoda; class Insecta; order Diptera; family Drosophilidae; genus Drosophila; species Drosophila melanica. The sequence goes on along the minus strand of SCDT01000733.1, from coordinate 5,266 downwards.
TTGCTCTCCCAAATCAGGGCGACTGTCAGTAAAGCAAGAGAAAAGAAACTGCAAACCAAAATCCTTTTAGTCAAGTTTTACTGTAAAATAAAGTAAGCTGCTTATTTTGGTGCTATTTTTTTCACCGGCACTGTATTTCAATTAATTTGTATATACGTATTTCTATTAATATGTCAAATATATTCATTAATCTATATATGTATATTTTCAACCTTATAATATTAATATTAATAACTTATATGAACTTGGCGATCTCGTGAACTACAAAAACTAACGACCAGAACTTTTATTTTTTTTTTATATATTGCCCTATTTCATTAATATCGCTAAAAATATTTGATAAGAGCTAAAAACACAAAATGTAGTGTGTAAAATTCGTGTAATTTCAAATATTTCGGATTTACATATAAAAAAAAAAATACGGAAAAAAATAGGGTATCTACCAGTCGATCACTCCCAGTTAGAGCCTTCTCGCTTGTTGATTTTGAGAGCAGCAGAATGAGGCAAACAAATTAAAATAATGTTTTGGTAATTTGTATAACTTAAATAAAAAACAAGTGAGACTGCTCTAGTCGGGACCGCCCGACTAGAAGATACCCTGAACCCAGAAATTAACACATACACACAAACTCTCGGCAGTTG
>SCDT01000732.1:0-29078 GCA_004143765.1 Drosophila melanica | reverse complement strand
AAATATTTAATGGTCAAACAAATTGCGCCTAATGAGCGCGGCGCTGTAAATCAAAGCAGTTTCACTAATTCGTAAATTATATATACAAAACGCATTTAGCTGCGATTAGAGAAATTCACATTCACTACAAAATGTTGTTGGCCAGGCAATTACCTGGTTGGTAATAGAAGCAATCGTTATGCCGATTAACCCCATTATTGGGCAATTTCCTACAATTTGGTGGGCACACAGCTCCAAGGACACGAGAAAGAGCGACAGCAGCTGCAAATTAATGGCATATGGCATCAAACATATTGCCCAAAACACATGAACGTGGCTATCTCTGTTGAAGCCACAGCCACAGCTCCTGTTGCTGTCGCATTGTCCCCTTGTTGTGCCGTTATCAGCGACCAGTGCGGACAGTGGCCGGTGTCAAATGACTTCCATTAGGGGAAGGCCACGCCCCTCACTGCTGTGCTCGTTCCGGCCAATCGAGGCGACACAGTGAGCACAAATAGTAACGCACTGACCAAATGGTCGTTCAATTTCACTTTATAAATATTTACTAAATGCCAGCGCAGCCTTGCAACGCAATTGCAGCTTGCAACAGCTGCAACTTATAGACTTTGCTTCCACGCAATAATCGTTGGCAAGTTTGCATAGCCTTGCCCCCAATATGTGTTACACTTTAAGTCTTATGCGACCGGTGGCCAGAATTGACTGTGCTTAATAATATATGAACGCAGCCATTAAAGTTAAACAGTAACGTAACTGAAATCTCGGTTTTAAATACCTTAAAAAAGTTTTGAAAAAAAACTTTATAATATTGCAGCGATTTGTTTGGTGAGTTCATGCCGATTTCACAAAAAACAGTGGTACAAGATCGCCAGGAGTTTCTCTTTTAAAATTATTCAATTTTTAGAAGTCACGTTCTTTGCAAAACAAGAGGTGGTCCAATTGATAGCTTAGGAATGGGGGCGTAGCCGATATATCGATAACCACGATCAGGATTAGCTGTGTTACTCGAACTACTCACAAAGAAGCGACAATGCTTACTAATTTTGTTTTAATTGAAATGTTGTATATATTTTTAATTTTATTCTATTATTATTTATTATTTATTGTTTAACTACATTTCCCAGAAATCTATTAAATCATAATATGCTAATTAAATGCATTTAACACTAACTTAAACAGTTTTAACTGTGCTATTAAAGCGCAATTGCTCGCTTAAAATGCTTTAAAATGTTCCATTAAGTGCTGCTGCTTGTGTGTATTGGTGTATGTCTGTGTGTGTGTGTTTGTGCAGCTTTAAACGTTGCTCTGATTGCCGAAAGTTACACAGTCATAACTTTTGGCCCCCGGGCGAGATGCATAATCGGAACGGAAGCGTGTAGGCCACAGAACTGGGTTCTGGTTACACCGAGTGATTTAGCTTTTTCTTTACGTAACCAAGTAAAGGGGCGAGAGGCGAGTGGAAGGGGGGGCGAACTTGGGCGATAGAAAGGCGAAACCGAAAATAAAATATTGGCTGTGACGCGCCACGCATAAATAAATTAATGGTAATAAGTCAAAGGCCGCAACAGGCTGGCAACAGCCGCAGCAGCAGCAGCGGCAGGAAAGAAAGAGGAACAAGCCCAAATATGCTGCAGGGGGACGTGGAGCAGGTGGTGCGCTGTGTGGCAAGCACAAAGAGCCCAAATCGCAAACAACAAAACCAACAGCAACAAGATGGAAGCAAAGTAATGGTCGAAAAAAACGCAAATTCAGCAAATAAACAATGTGGCAGCATTTTAGAAGGAAGCAACAACAACAACAACAACAACAACAACATATGTGCCGGGCACTCATCCCGATTGCGTGGCATTAATATTAAATGCGCCGCAGCATATGTGCGTGTGTGTGTACGCGCTATACACACACACACACACGCACACATACACATTCATCGCTTAGCTGTTCATTTTTCTTATAAATATTTAAGCCAAATTCCAACATCCAAAATTAGAGCAGTTGCTCATTCATTTGCACTCGCTGTCTGCAACTGTTAGGCACGCCTCCCGCCCACTATTCTCGTTCTCCTTATCCTCCACCTGCTCACAATAAACAAGTTTCTAAGGCTTTATGGCCTGCATTTATATGCCAAGGCAGAGCAAACTTCCAAGTTGGCTTGGTTCCCACAAAATTGTCGGAGAGACGCCCGAAAAGTATGCCATGAATGTGTTTTTTTTGTTATTTTTCTATACCCTGTACGCTAACAATTGCTAAAAAAAGGTGTAATATAAAAACTTAATGAACATAGTTTCCATTCCCCTTCTGTTTGTACAGGGTATCTGCAAGCCAAACAGCATTCGCCTTGGCTTTTCCAACTTATTTATTTTTTATTATTTTTTTGTGTCTTGGTGTCGTACGAAAAATAGCAACAAGCTCCAGAAAAATTTCTGGCTCAGCTGAAGCTGAAACTGAAACTGGGGCAGGGCAGAGTCGCTGCTCTTATTGTCCCGGTGCCCGGACAGGATGGCAGGACTACAGTTCCAGTTTTTGCACTCATTGAAATAAAAGTTTATGCCGCCCATCAGGCCAGGCGTGCCAGCGACGAGGGAACGGCATTTCGACTGGGTCCCCAACATCGGCCCAGTTGATAAATACAAAATGAGCTGTGGCCGTTGCTGGTGAAAGTTTTGCTGCTGTCGACCCAAATTGATTTTCTTCTCGTGCTGCCGTATTATATGTTTGTACACATTCACAAAATGAAAAGAGTATATTGGCTTTGCGAATTGTCCGTCTGTATATATATGCAGATAAATACATGTTTATTTATATATTGTTTTATACGTTTACGAAGTGAAAAGCCATTGTTGTACTAATATTATGGAAACTACTGTAATTGCCATTCACCATGTGATACTTGATATTGTGATAGTTTATTAGTTTCGATTGTGAAATCAATAATAATCGATAGTAAGTTGACCACCACAAATAGAAAACTGTTCTTAAAAGCTGCAAGTACATATATTCGAAATATGTTTGTGCAATATTTCTCTTTAGATAGATTAGATTATTAGTTAACTTAGCAACCATTTTTTGTCAGAGAATAACTATTATTTTGGTTTATTTATTTTTAGACTGTTAACTGGTATTGAGCTGTCGGTTAGACCCGACTGTAACATTTGCACTTATTTTTTTGGTGGTTTGCCTGGTTCCCCACTCAGATGATGCATGAAAATTGAGCAATTTGACGTTTTAACTATTGCTGTTGCTCATGCTGTTGGCCATTACCGTTATACGGCTGTAATCAGCCACGTGGCAAGTACCATTTGCATGCGCCAAGTGCAACCATTTTCCATTTTCAGTTGTGATTTATGGCAAGGCGTTTGTAAACTGGCCCAGTGTAAAGGCCCGGCGGCCAACGTTGCGTATGTGCGATGGCGGACAGCTGATTGACTCAAATTGAATGCGCAATTGCGTATACGCAATGTGGGCCAAGCCGAAGTCTGAAGTCTGATCCCCTGGCAGTTATGAAGTTAATTTCGACAGTCCTTAGCAAGGTGATAACCTTTTTGTATTGTAAAGCCAGCAGCAGCTGTGTGTGCTACTTGTTATATGTATATATCCAACAACAACAACAACAAAAAAAGGCCACATTTTATCCCTTGACCCTTGACGGGTTGTCACACAAACACACACAATTACAAGCCGCCCTTTTTTATGCGCTCTAGCTGCCTGGCATCCGTTTGGCTGTGAGCAGACTTTTAATTTGAGATACCGAAATCCTCGACATGCCTTTGACAATTCTACGTACCTTACCTGAGGCTAAAGCTGAAGCTGAAGGCCGCCGCTTGTAGCCCTCGGCCCACATTTACTTATGCACAGCAGGCGACAACAACAGCAACTAGAGCAATAAGCACAACAACAAAAATGCAAATAAAAACGAAAAGTAAGTAAGCATGCAAAATGTGAATTTAGAGACCTAAATTATACCCTGTTATTTGTTCCTTATTATAATTTCAATTGAATTCAACTAATTTTTGGCGTAATTTTAAATCGAGTGAAAGTAAATATTGTTGAGCATGGAATTTGGATGGGTCTGTATGGGAAATAGGTAAGGTGTACATTTCTTTTGAATATGCTGTTTATCGACGTTTTTTCGTGAGAATTTACATATGTTATAATCACGGGGTTTTAGTCTGCCCTTTATTAAATACATACTTAGCTTTAGCCCTATGATTCGCTCTTATTATGTTCGCTGTGCCAGGGTAACATGCACAGCTTTATTAAAAGCATTTTTGAACGCAATTTTTGTACAGGGTATAGGAAGCGTAAAACATTTTCAAGTGTGTCTTTCATCGCTGTCTATTCTTTGTTTTTGGGACGCCAAGCGGCTTTTCAAGCTGTCGTTGCTGCTCAAAAAGTAAATAAACTTGCACAAGCAGCTCACGCAATTCATGCTCGACTACATTCAGGCCAGGACTCGTGACTTGGTCTAAATTCAGCTTGCTGAACGGGGCGGGGCGCGCCGCAGCGGGGCCTACAATAAAAATGCCGCATAAATCAAAAAGTGCTGGCAGCCGCCCCCCTCAGGCGCTTTGTTTCCAGCAAAGCTTCAAACACACACCCACAGAGAGAGCGAGAGAGAGAGAGAGAGAACACACTCACACACACACACATATGTTAACTGGCGTGCGCGTTTTCCGGTAAATTCGATTTCATGGCATTGTCACGTAAAATGTTAGCCAAATTTCACGTCAATGAATTTTGTCGCAACACAAAGTCGCATTTTCCAAATTCAAAATCTGTATTTGAAATACACAGTTAAGTTGGGGAGGGGGGCTGATTGCAGATTCAACACAACCCGAAACTCGACAGTGTCAACAGATTCTGATTCTATTTGCGCTTTATAAGAGCGATTGGGCGAAATGGGGGGATTGTCAGCTTTTTGGTATTTATTTATTTAACAACTTGACGATAAAAGGGTGACTTGAGTGCATTCAAATTTATATAAAAGTTGGCAGCTAATCAAAGCATGTTCAACAAATCTGGGCATATTGTATTTGAATCAATAATTTGCCCAACTCCTTTAACAAATCAAAGTCCCGACAGGGTAATTGCGAATGTGATAAGCGGCTTTCAAATTAATGATGCGTACGACGTGCTCACACACACACACACACACACACACAGAGAGAGACCTTCAATCAGAACTCCACCTGTTTCAGTTCACCCCAGCAATAAGCCACATAAATCACATATTACAAATCATTCGCATTTTAACATAGGGCAAAAATTCATGTGTGTGTGTGTGTGTGTGTGTGTGTGCTCCAATTATGGGCCAAAGTTTCACTTTTTTGCTAACCGAATAGAACAGCGCATAAAGATAACAGCAGCAGCAACATGTTTCCCGACGCTTGGGGGATTAAAAATTATTGATTACCCCAAAAGCGTTGCAAGTTTGCGTTGAGCGGCTGCCGCAGTAAATCAACTTTATTAAGTTATATTTGCGGCTTTTCCCCAACTGATTACCAGCGATACAGGAAACAGAAATCAGCGCATAAACAAGTTAATAATATGAATGAATTAGGCCATTTACAAAAATTACAACAAAAACAGATAACAGATGAAAATGACTTTTAGACTTAAAGCGAGATCTTTAAAGCAGAGTCTGCCCAGTTCGTTTGCCAATAAAATATTTAATTTGAGGGACGAATTTTTATGTGATTTATATCAGCATTTAAGTGCCAACGCATCAGATTATTACATTTTCTATATAGCTGCGAGAGGCTGCAATTACGCCAGCCAGAGTCAGTTGGCCAAATTGTTTACCAAGTCGTAAAATAATTTTGTGGCAGCACAAAACTTTTGCTGGCAAAGTTCAAGTTGCCTCATGTGGCACAGAAAAACAGATACACAGAGAGAGAGAGAGAGGGAAAGCGGGTGTGTGGAAAGGTGAACAGTGGTTTGCCAGTAAGAAAATTTGCAGTTTTCATTAGGCGAATTAAGTAGCGGAAACTTTGCGTGCGTGTCGACAAAACGAGTTTTCAATTTAAACAGTTTCAATCCCCCCAATAAAAACGGCCAAAACAAGAGCCAAAAGACAAGAAATCAGAAAACTTTTAAACAAAAGAGCAGGCTCTTAACTGGATTTTATTGCAAATGTGCAGACAAAATGGCCCCAAAATGGCAGGCAAACTGATGTTTTGTGCCTCGATTGAGAATTGCTTGTTGTGCGGCAGAATCAAAGGCCAAATTGTGTGTGTGTGTGTGTGTGTGTGTGTGTGTGTGTGTGTGTGTGTGTGTGTGTGTTTGCATGTTAAACAGAAACGGCTGACAGCAAAAACAGCTTCAGTTGCAGATTCCGTTTTCAGCTTCAGTTTTAGCTTCAGTTCCAATTTCCATTAGGCTTCAGTTGCATATGTCAACCAGGCCAAAGCAAAACTGGGCCAAAGACCACGCCCACCATTAGAGGCAGAAATTTGTTGCGCCCAAAGGTGTTTCTCAAGGCTTTTCTGTTTTGTTTTTTTTGTTTGCAGCCGCGTGTGGCGCAATCCCGCACGCCAACTGCCAACATTCATTAAATGGCTATAAACAAGTGGCGCAGATTGCGCCCAGCAACAACAACAACAACAACAACAAGCCAGAACAACCAATAACTAACTACATGTTATGGGCAGCGCCCTACAAACGCAACGCCCAAAAGCATGCAACAGTTTATTTATGAGCGAAACCAAAGAAGAAGAATGCGAGCTGATAAGTTGGATGAGGGGGATGGGGGGACGGGGGGAGGTCGGTGAGCGCCACTTTTCCGAAAAACGATAAAAATCGCACAGCACGCAATTTGGAATAGTGCCGAACATAAAAACAGAGTTTTTGTTTGTGTTTATCCCTCTTGCGGCTGTTCGTCTTTGCGGTTGGATTTAACTTAATAAATTATGAAAGAGGTACACAAGACTTTCCATATATATATATATATACATTTGGTGAAACTTTTAAGACTAATAGCAGCTGTTACGTAAACAGAGAACAAGTTTAAAGTTAAGACTTTTCGTGTTGAACGAATCTTTTACAGCAAAAGTTAAAGTTTAATAAAATTTAGTTTGATTTTGTTTTACAGATTTAAGATATCAATTTTCTTGTAGATATTTATCAAATGTTTTAAAGATAGCAAGAAATATTTCTAAGAATTAATCTTAAGAGAAAATAAACAAATATTAAATAGCAAAATAATTGAGAATTCGTTAATGGGGATAAACAGTTTTGATTTAAATGTTTCTGGCAGCAGCCAATAAATCGTTCAGAAAAAGCGCATAGAAACTTCTTTCTGACCCAGATAGAACTTTGTTGTTGTTGCTGTTGTTGTTGTTGTTGTTATAATTGGCTTTGTTGTTGCTGTTTGCAGCTGTCTTCGCTTGGCGCAGTTGATATTTAATTAAAATTGTGGCGCACAAACGAAGTAAACTAATTTCAAGACGTGCATAATACAAAAAGGGGGCATTTACATTTTGTGTATATGTCTGTGTGTGTGTGTCTTTTTAATATTGTACATGACCTGGCTTCTGTGTGTGTGTGTGTGTGTGTGTGTCGTGGGGCTAACAACGTCATCGTCTTCCCAAATGATAACAATGAAACGTTGTGCAAATATTTAAAATCATACAAATGCCGCACTTATGAGCTTTTATAGCGCGGCTGCCGATAAGAGCAGCTACACACACACACACACACACACACACACACACACACACAGTTTAAATTGTGGCCATTAAGCGTGTGCTGGCTGAAATGTTGACTAATTTGCAATTGCTCTACGTTAAACAGATGCAAAAAAGGAGAAGAAGCAAACAACAACAACAAAAAAAAACTGTGTGTGGGCGGCACAGTTGCCACGCCCATGCTGCTGCTGCGGCATTACTGCGGTTCGCACAGGCGTGGCAATTTAAGCGCGTGATGAAAACATTTTCAGCGCCACGCCCCCGCCCCCTCCCCTTTTTCTAGGCGCCTCGAATTTGGCTTTCAGCGATTTTTGCGGCAATTTGGCGTTGTTTACACAACCTGTCAGCATTTGTTAATAATTTTTATTCCATCAACTTTGTGGCCACCCTCTTCCACCCCCCTCCCCCCTGTTCTAAGCCCACGCAGCACTTTCACGGATATTATTATTTTTACTGTTTAAGGGGTTCTGTTTTGTGTTTTGCAACTTTTGTTTAGTCCGTCATAATTCATTTCGCAAAAAAACACTTGAAAAATGTGTGTATTGAGGTGTGCGTGTGTGTGTGTGTGTGACATTGTTATGGGCTGTGGCTAATGTGCAGCAACAATGTCAGCGCTGCTTTTGTCTAAAATGGCGTTGCCTTTCATTAAGTGGTTCGAGTGTTGATTTATGGCACTCGGCAGCACTCGGCACTCTTATCCCGGCTAACCCACCGAAGGACATTCGGTGAACCTGTGTGTGTGTGTGTGTGTTGTCTACCTTTATATATGTTTTAGCTTGATGCGCACACTTTGCATTTAAAACGCGTGCGTGCTTGTGTGCAGATAAATGCTTTAGAGCGCATTACTCATACGCCATGTGATGCCGCAGACAGCGCCACAAACATTGCGTACAGCAAAAAATAACAAAAAACAAAACCAGAGGCAAAGAGCCGCAGAGTCTCGAATGAGGGGGTTGCGGCGACGAGGGCCAGACGAATAGAGGCCACACTTTACTTAATTGGTGCACCCGAAAACAATTTGACTACACATGAGAGTGACAGAGAGAGAGTGTGTGAGAGAGAGAGAGCTTTGTATTCTATTCAACTCTTAAAAGATTGTTTAGAATTTCCATGTTAAGCAAAAACTGATGAGCAAAAATATTTGCTTAAATATATATAACAACAATGTGCATAAAACCTGCATGCAACATTTTTAATAGAATTTTGTTATCAAGCAGAAATAAAATTACATTTCTAAAGAATTAAATTACATTTCAACTTGTCTGAAGAGTTTATACAATTTTTATAGCTGTTATTCACATGTTTATCAAATATTATATGTAATATTTTATGTTGTCTTTCCAAAATTGTCAGAATTTTTAACAACAATAAAAAAAAAAGCAATCAAATTTGTTTTGTTTTCTCGCATATTTTTCATTAAATATTTTATTAAATATATTTTAGAAAATAAATTTGATTCCTTTCTTTTCGCTAAGAAATCTGTTAAAATTTGACAGAATAATTTATTTTTCGTTTCTTATATTTTGTTAAAAGTTGAAGTAAATATTTATTGTTTGCTTTGGAGGTGTTTGTCGCCAGATCTTTATTTGAACGAATCCGAAGTAACAGCTAAATAATACTAAACAAGTTCATCTGCTGATTGCCTTAAAAAGTGCCGAATAAGCTCTAATAAATTAGATATATATTAGCCAAGTTCATTAAGCGGTCATTCAAAACATGTTATTAAACAAGCAAACATAAAAACATTGCTTATTTGTAGCAGATTAAAAAGCAGAGTAAAAAACATATTATCTATTATATATTATCTATCGATATCTAGTTTATCGATATGAAAAAATATTTATTTTTAGTTTCTTTATATGCATTATTTACACATCGATCTTTTTCGAGTGTTTTGAACTTTTGAGCAAAGCGATTTCCACTTCAAATGCGAGTATTTCTGAATATTCATTTCCTCTTTTGAACTGTTTATTCAGAGTAGAGCGGATGCCATAAAATTATTGCTGTTCAGCGATCGAATGGAACAAACATTCGAATTGACTTGTCGATGGAGGCAAGGTCAAGTCGGAAAAGTTGAAGTATTTAAACCGAAAAGAAAATGGATGGGAAATGGGAAATGGGGCAGGTATGAGTCAGCTCAGCTGCAGTGAGTACTCATAAAAATTTAATAGTTTCAATAAATATAAAATGTTGAGTGTGTGTGTGTAATTTAACAGGGGACACGAATTGCTCAAATATGAATAAGTATTAAATTCAAAATTGGCCAAAACGAACAACAGAAACAATAATAAGCAGAAACAATAAAATACATAAAAAGAAAAAGAAAAATAAGTTCGCACTTTACATTTATTGCTGCCTTACATATGTGTGTGTGTGTGTGTGTGTGTGTGTGTGTGTGTGTGTGTGGCAGCATTGAGAATTGCGCGTGCAAATATAAACAAGTATTTAATGTTTACAAAGCTCAGAGACAGCGACAGCAGCTGCGTTCCTAAAAATTACGTATACGCCAAGGCGGTCCATGAAACAAGCTGCGCATATGTATATGACTAGTTTGCATATACCCTATAATTTGTTCATTAACAATTGCAACGAGTTGAAACACTTAAAACAATTTATGAAAATATTTCATTTACATTTATCAATTCATTTACGCAGTTTTTTCGTTTTAATTAAAAAAAAAATTGTCTGCAATGTTTTATCAAAGGACGATCGAGCTGGTTGCGGTATTGGCTTGTGTAAGTCCTTAATTAACCGGCGATTAATTATTTGCCAATTTACCCTCATCAACTGCTTGCCAGAGTTCTAATTAGAAGCCACACACACACGCACACACACACACACACACCTCTACACATATACTAGGACACCCGCTGTGTGGCTGTTCACATATAGAGTATCATTGTGGCACGTTTATTAATGGGGCACCAAACTTATTTCATGCCACATAAATGCTAAAATGCGCAAGTATTAAGACGTATACAAATTGTACATATATGCATATATATATATATAGGTTTATATACCTTATATACTATATGTGTTTTAGGTACGTTTTTCTGTGTTGCGCCATTGTTTGTGGCACGTTGCTGAAGTTAAAGTTGCCGCAGCAACTTGTAATTAACTGAAAAGGCAGCAAAAAAGAACGCAACTTGCTGGAAAACTTTTTTCAATTTTTTTTTGGGTTTGCGGCTAATCTCTGGCTAAGGCTGCGCTAACGGAAAATAGCAAATGAAATAAAATTCAGTTTTTCCAGTTAATCATGTGGCACATGGCCACCTTTCTGCTGCGGCGGCGTCGCCAGCTGCGTGTGTCATAAACATTTTGAATGCCGCATTTTTTAGCCATTCAAAAAAAACAAAGAAAGAAAAGAGAAAAAAGAAAGGATGTGTCCGTCCGTCCGCCTGGCATTGTTTATGGCCAAGAAATACAGACAATGGCTGAAAGCGCGTAATTTTCATGCTGCTTGCTGCTCTCTCTCCGCCCCCGCCCCAGCCCCGCCCACTGTTGATGGCCATTCAATTAGGTTAATATGGCGCGTGGCTGGTAAAAGCATTCGCCGTATGTGGGCGTGGCAATTATAGCCCTCATTTCCATGCGGCAACTAAAACTAATTACAGTGAACGCCAAACAGCCAAAACGGGAGTCGTGACCAGGGTTTGAGGAAGAGGAAGAGGCAGATGATGGGGCAGATGTATTAAAAATAAATACGCTTTTGGCCTGAATGCGTTTTTATTGATCTTCTAAACGGGATGCTGGTCAACAATTAGCGCAGGAACAGGAATTAGTTGTGTCAACATAGTTGATAGAGTGTCCCAACCCCTCACCCATTCCCCCCCTCCCACACTCCCCTCAAACTTACTTTATTTCCTGTATTTCCTTTGTGTTAGTTTTGTTTTGTTTTGTGCTGCTTTCCGATTTGCTGCACGATTATCTCATAATTAAATTGAATTAATTTACTAGTTCGTTTTTTTTGTTGTTTTTTTTACTTTTGTTGTTGCACTTTAATTACATGAGTTGCTTTTGCACCAAATAAAACATTTTCGTTAGCTGCAAAATGATGAAAATGGCCCAGTTAAGAGGCGTCTCTTTTTTTTAGTGGGGTGCTTGTTTGGGTGTGTGTGTGTGTGTGTGTGTGTGTGTGTGTGTGTTGCCAAGTGGTTTCCTCTCATTTACATTTTATGCATATTTTAATTGCTGAAAATTCGAAAGGCAGCTTTTCAGTGTCTGAAACAGACCAAGGCGGCGTCAAAGAAGAAGAGGAGAGAAAGGCCAGCCAAAAACAATGGAACGAGCCAGGCTAAAGGATATACCTCAAAAGTTCCTTATTGCTGTTGTTGTTGTTGTTGTTGTTGTGGTCAATGCACTTGGCATCCATTTTGCCCGTTTTTCTGGGCCGTCTGGTTGGTGGGGGAGGGGGGGAGGCAAAATTTTTAATTGAAAATTAGAGCGAAACCTGCAGAAGTTTGTCCTTGGTCTGCTGCCTGCAGAATTTACGTATTTTTGTTTTTTTATTTCATTTTTTTTATTTTTTTGTCTTCTCTTCTGCGTTCGGTCTCTTTTGTTGTTTATTAAAGTTCAATTGAAGAAGTTTTTCAATTAAAACAGTGCACTGTGCGCAGTGCTTTATTTTTTTTTTTTATTTTTTATTATTATTTTTTTAAGGGCTCCACGCGCAAACTTTTGTTTGACCAATTGGCAGTGATTCGTGATTGAGAGCCGATGAGTGCCTGCAATGGCAACAGCTAATTGGTTTTTGTATTGATAACACTTGGTAAACACACAGATACACACACATATACACAGATATATATATGTATTTGATGTGGGAACTGTAAATTGCGTAGCATTGTTGACATTTAAATATTAATCTCCATCAACATGGAAGGTTTACCGTTGCAAATGGAAATGGAACTGGAACTGGGCGGAGACAATGATAAATGCAAACGAATTCAGAAGCTGTCATTAAAAAAAAGGAAAAAAAATAAATGCAATTCTGGGAGCCATTAAAAGAGGCACAATAATAATAAAAAAAGTGAAAGCAGAAATATGCACGTATAAATTAAGCATATTATTACTGACGCTAATGGATAACACCTGGCCAGAATAGAGGTGAGAGTAAGAGTAGGGTGCAGAGAGGGGCACTGGGGATTAACAGCGCTATCGAATCGAGAACACAACACAAGACCAAACATAAACAGATGAAACACACACACACAAACACATGTATGTCAATGCTTAAGTGTATGTGTGTGTGCTTGTGTGTGTGTGTGTGTTAGAAAGGGGGTGGGCACTTCACTTATTTACACTTCACTCAGTTGGCCAATGGCTGCCTGCTGCTGTTCACTTCGCGCACGTTTCGCATTCAGCTCAATTGAACTTTTTTCTATAACTGTCTCACTAGAGTCTTTCAACCGCTAAACGCACCCGAACGCTCTGAACCACAACGAGGAACTGAAACGGCAACGAAATGCCAGCACTCCGAACAGGCACAAAAGCTTCAACTCAAAACGCAACGCACTGGCATTGGAACAGAGCGAGCCTCGGCTAGCTAAAAGAGAGAGCATATAGTGAGTGAGCTTGCTGTGGTTGGGTCAGCCACGTGCTAGCGAAACGGGAGGGTGTGAGTGAGTTTTCTATGTTGCGCTAGGGACACTTGTAGCTCGGCTCGGGCACAAATGTTGCTGAAACTGAAACTGTTGCATGAACTTTTGACTATTTCCGGCTTGTAAACACAAACAAATTTCGTTGTATTTTTCACTATGTGCTTGATGAGCTGTCAAAATACGAACAGTTGAGGTCGCCGCTCTGGCTGCCTGCTATGTTTTGTTTTGTTGCTTGTTGTGTGGGTGGTGGCTATGTAAACATTAATATTTGGCCATTTGTTTGCTGATAAGATAAACATTGCGAGACGGGAATCAGGCAGCTTTACAAACTATTATTCTTGTAGTTGTTGTTGCTGCTGCTGCTGTTGCTGCAGCTGTTTGCGATGTGTGTCAATCCCGGGCAGGCAGCATCGTCGCGACCAGGATGAGCGTTAGTATGCGAGAGAGCTTTCACTCTATTGTCTGTCGCTCAATTGCTCGCTCTCTTTTTCACTGCGGTTCATTTCCGTTTCGTTTCGTTTGCATTTGGCGCGCATTTGAATGGGGTCGCTTTAATAATTCCATGCATGCATTAATTTAAACATTAAATACTCATTACCTTAATTATATATTGCCAACGGCAGTGCATGCAATTACCAAGTATGTTGAATACACTTTCGCCTGCATTCTGCGTAACACTACAAAATGGCTAAGTAAGAAATGTGTTGGGCAATTATTTGGGTATCCATTTTGGTTTTTAGCTGTGCGCTTTGTGACATTTGCACGACACAAAACAACCCTTTTAGCCAGCAAACATTTGTTTAGTCCCAAAACAGTTACACACACACACACTAATACAGGCAGACACATGTAAGTCTGGCAAACAAGGATTTAATGCTCTTCTGTGCCGTTGTCGCAAAATGAGGTAACAAGATTTATGAACTGTAACTGCGGTTCTCCGTTACACGCGATAGCTACCCGAATACGGCATTAAAACTGTGGCTTTAAAACGCAATTACAATTGTGAAAATAATTCGGAGCATTGACGTGCACAAAAGGTTTTCATTAACATTAACATAAAAGCCATCATTACGACGAAAGTTACAACGTTCAATGCCCCCCGCCCAAAAAAACCAAAAAAAAAAACACAACTCTCCAGCAAGCCGCAAAATGCCAACGAACTTTTGGTAACAGCGTAAAAGCTCCACAACTCCCACACAACACAACTCCCGCAGGTGTCTCTCAGTTCGTCTGTAGCAAATTAAGCACGATTAGGTAGCAAAAACAACAACAAGAGCTTTAAGAATGGGTTGTGCTTGGGCATTAGCATATCGTTTTGCGCGCATACAAATACAGACACACAATGCTGTGCTCTTCTACAGTGCCTGGCATCAATACGTTGCCCCAGCGCACAATCAATTTCAATAGTTAATAAGCTGCTGGGCGCCACGCTGCGGCTCTTTTCTTTGTTTTATGCTTTTCTGCGTTCTATGTAATTCAATCTCCTGTTGCGTGCGCCCAGCGGACAACAGACTGCGCTTTCTACACACACACACAAATATGTGTGTGTGTGTGTGTGTGTGTGCACTGCATAAATTAACTAATTTACTACGTGCTTGTGTGTGCAAACTACAAAATCCAGCTTAGTTGGCAAACCCGCTTCCAATTAGCATTCGAGTATTTTCAGGCGCTGCACACGCTGCGTATACGTAATTTTAGGTGCCAACACGCCCCCACACCCTTACTCAAGCCTGTTTTTATGATCGCTGAAGAGAAAAAAAGGGTCAATGTTTAATGGGCCACAAAACCGAAAAATTTAGATGCCAATAAATCCTGACGATTGCAACGCATAAATTGCGCTATAAAATCAAAAGAAGAAAACAATATATTTGCCCATAAATATATATACATATGTATATGTGCAGGACTTTTCATCAGGTGTTGCAGGTGTTTTAAGTCGCTCATTGAAATTCAATTTGTATGCATTGTCGCTGCTCAGCTTCGATTTATGCGACGCTTTTCAAATTCGCATTAAATAAACTTATTTGCCTCAAAATCGCTTTAAAATGCCGCCCGCTCTACCCCTTTCCCTCCCACCCACTTGTTACCAACAGTGCACAAAGCCGAAACATAATCCGCTTGGCCAGAGCAAATTCCTGCAGCATCAGTTGTGGCTCCTTGTGTGGCTCCACTGCGTGCCACTGGTTGACTGGCTCTGCACAAAGCGTCCAGCTTTGGCCCAAAATTACAGTTAGACAGCAACGAACCACAACATTCCGTTGCACGAACACAATAAAGCAGCGTGCAACGTTGCACTTGAATTGACGACAACTCGGCTCAATGCTAAGGCCAAGCATATGTATCTGTATCTGTATCTGCAACTGTATCTGCATCCGCAATTGTATCTGCAACTGTATTCAAAACGGCTTTATTTACTTAACAATTGCAGCTGCCTTACACGGATTTGTGGTTTTCATTTTGAATGCCAAATATGAAGCAATTCCTATTTAACAAAGTACTTTTCTATTCACTCGAGTCTAATGAGAATTTAAAGCACTGCTCAAATAAGTTGGAATATTGCAGTCGAAAATGGTCCCAATTATAATCATTATTATGATACTTATTATTATTATTATAATTATTATTAAGATTATTACTATTATCATAATTATTATTAGTATTAATATTAGTATTAGTATTAGTATTAGTATTAGTATTAGTATTAGTATTAGTATTAGTATTAGTATTAGTATTAGTATTAGTATTAGTATTATTATTATTATTAGCATTTGCATTAGTATTAGTATTAGTATTAGTATTAGTATTAGTATTAGTATTAGTATTAGTATAAGTATTAGTATTAGCATTAGCATTAGCATTAGCATTAGTATTAGTATTAGTATTAGTATTAGTATTAGTATTAGTATTAGCATTAGCATTAGCATTAGCATTAGTATTAGTATTAGTACGAAAAATAAATTTTTAAAGAAATATGCTTGTGTTTCCATCGACTTTTCAAGCAACAAGATGGAATTTTTTGAGCAAAATCACAACTGAAAAGCTGCTAATCATTTTTGGTAGATTTAAAGGACTTGTTGAGCAGGCGAAAGGCAACGGATTTCCCCATTGGCAGGCTGCCTAATGGAATGTTCCGTAATTGTGTGCAAAACAATGGAATCTAATGCCTTCGGGGAACTGGGATCTGGTAACTGGGTTCTGTCAGTTGCCATGTCGAGTTTGCCGTGTGCCTGTCAAGCGTCCATTCGATGATGCATTGAACAGGCGCACTTTGTGGACAGCTGGGGAGAGGGGGCGGGGCAGTTGGGCGTTGGCAGTTGGGGGGGCAGCGACAGCTGTTTGGCTAACGCTCGCTAATCCATCAACAACAGGCGCGTCGAGTGCCGACAGCAGCCTTCAAAAACAATACCAATAAAATGTCCAAAGCATCTGGGCGAGAACCTGGAACCAGAACCGCAATAACAACAACAACAACAACAACAGCAATAACAACAATAACAATAACGCGCAAATACAGCATCAGCTCCATTAGAATACATATTTGAAAAGCCCCTAAAAAAAAAATGTAAAAAAAAATCCATATTCATGAGAGAGTTTTTTACGGCTATAAAAGCGAATGTATAAAGCATGCGACAAACTCAACCACCCCCCATCCACCCCTCAACCAATGCATGCGCATCACCTGCAATCTGAACGCTGCCATCCGACAGAGTCTTTTGGACAGCAACAACATTAACAACAACTTGTGTTTTAGCTTTTCTTTTTATGCTTCAATAAAGTTCAATAAAATGACATCAAAGCGGAAAATGCTCGCACGATTTCCCTCGCTGCGATAACGGTAACGCAAAGCCAAGCCAAGTAAATTAAAGTCCGCCAAGCCAAGGACGGGAACAGCCGGGACAGAGCCGGCCGCAAAGAATTGGCGTTTGGCAATTCGATTTCGTTGGGCAAGTCAGGAGGTCAGCTCTGGCATTGATGGACAGGATGACAAAAGGCGACCTTTCCGTCGTGGACATGTGTGCACTGAGAAACCAGGAATAGAATCTCCAGGGAATAACAACAAATTACCTAATATATCCAAAAAGAGCAAAAACCAAACAGACAATTCGAGCCGATATTCAACAGGAGAATAAATTAAATTTTTATTTTGATTTCGATTTTGATTTTGATTTAGGCAAGAACTTGTTGAAATTCAATTAATTCAATAAAGTTTGGTTTGTGTAAATATCAATTTTCCAAGTTGATTCTGCAATGATATCCCGAAAAGTTGCTCAACTTAACAAACTCAATTCAATGTCCTTACACGGAATGTGTCCTGCTCCAATTTCATTGGCGCAAATTCATCTCATCTTATTTATTTAAGTAAAACGTTTATTAGGGCAACAAAAAAAAAAAAAAAAAGCAAATAAATTTATTTAAGTGCACGCAAATCCCCAAACGAAAAACTCAAATTACAAAATGAACAAAACGCTCCAATTGCATTTTCCTTGAAGCCAAATTTTTAGTATTCAAGTTGAATTCAGGCATTGAATAAATGAAATGAAATGAAATGAAATGAAATCATTCTTCAAATTATGAATGGAAAACATTCGTTGAAGTGGCATTTGTGGCTACTCAACCTGCTGATATTTCTCTCTGAGTGTATATTCAGTAGACTGTGCTTCAAAATATTGTTGTTGTTGTTGTGGTTGTTGTTGTTGGGGTCCATTTCATTTGCATGTTGGGAGTTGGCCATTGATTGGCCGGCAGCACTTTTGGGCCTGTTGCCCTTCATTTGACTTGGCTGGCTACTTGGCCACTATTTGGGCGCTTTGTTCATATCTATACCAAAATAATGCCATGTCACATTTAATTTGGCCAACGATTTATATAAGCCACCCCAACCCACCCCACCCCAACCACTTTCAATAAAAACAAAAGCTGCTGGGCGTGGCCCGCATTAGATGGCAGCATCTTCATTGTGTTTATCTGATGTTCTTAAGAGCTCGTCCGTCTTCCGTCCGCAATTCTATTCCTCGAGCATTGTCCTTGGCAGCGTTCACGCTTTAAAGCCACAGCCAGTCAATGCCAGCAATTAGCTAGCAAAACCAAACCAACATTTAATTGTTATTAATAGTCCGGCTAGCTAGTCAGAGAGAAAGAGTCAGAGAGAGAGCGAGAAAGGGCGAGGAATTAAGTAATATTTATGTTTCGGCAAACGCGATAGTCCAACGGAAATTCAAAGCAATTGACGCTTTGAGCACATAGAAATCCGAGTCCTTTCTTTTCTCTGGCCTTGGGTGTACTTCTGTGTCGGCGGAATCCATTAATAAAACTGGATTTTCCACTTGAGGCCGGAGGACAACACAATATGCCAGCGGCCGCGTTTCGAGTGCGTATCTATGTCCGTGTTCGAGTCCGTGCCTATATCCTTGCCGGTTGCCTTCGACACCAATTAATCTCGTTCGCTTTTAGCGCTTTTCGAGCGAAGGGGGCGGGCGGTCGAGGGGGGGTTGTGTCTGTGATTTCAATTAAACGCGCAAAACTAAGTTATGAAGATAAATGCCACTCGTCAAATGGCAATCAATTAGTCAATGCTTTTCAATACAAACCCCCCACCACCCGCACCACCCCCAATCTAGCCCACCTGCGTTGCCTTGAGAAATTACTCAATTATGATATTAAATTTAATGCTCGGTGGCGCCTTTGATCGCACTAAAAGCTTTAATAACTGTAAATTGCTTTCACAGAATTTTGACAGTCGCCCCCCCCGTCCCCCGGCTGTCATATCTGGCTGCCTGGCAAGGACCTCACCTGGATGGATGCCAACGCGCCACTTGTCGCCTGTCTCGACTTTCGGCTTCGGCATTTCCATTTCGCTGCGGCGCGGCGCGTGACCAAATATTTAAGGACACTCAACTTCAGGCACAAATTCGAATTGGAGCGTTATCGACCTGCATACCAAATAAATAAGAAAAGCGAAAACAACAAATGGGCCTGCTCGCCTAAACCTACCCTGTAATATGTATCGTTATTTTGAATAAATAAATACAAGCATTTCAATATTTCAATTTCAATTTTAAGGTATTTACCTTGCCCCGCCGCATTCGAAACACCCCTCCCTACAACTTTTTAATAGGTATATGCAAATATATATATGCGCAGCTAAAAATCCAATTAAAGTTCACTTTAACAAAGCGAGCGCATTTTTCGGCTGAGCCATTAACTAATGCTGAAATCCGTTTAAAAATTTAATGCTTGCACCTGGCGAAAAAGGGCTGCCTTAGGGCAAATCCGCTTAGCTGTGTGTGTTTGTGCCGCGTGAAAAATGTGAAAATCATTTTCCATTTCATTCATTTCTGTCCATTGAAATTGCCAACTGCTAACAGTGCCCAAATTGACAGTAATTCAATCAACGCATCAACAGTAAATTATTTTATCAAGCTCGGCCGTTCTGTAACTCATTTAAATAGTACAATTTGCAGCTGAAATGCCACAGTAAATCATTTAAATAATTTGGAAAATGCTAAAAGTTTCACTCTGAAACGCTCAACTTTTCCGCTTTTTTTGTTCGCGTTGTCAACGCAACTTGTAAATTATTTAAAGCATACTTTTGTGCTGTCCACGAAATTCAATCGATTTACTTTGTGAGAGCTTTAAGCTGAGCGATTGTGATCGCCGACGCTTACGCAGCTTTCTCTTTTCAGTAGCTTTTCGCACTTCAGTCAAACTGGTTGTGTTTTGTTTGTTCGGCTTGCAATTAAATTAGTAAAAGTGAAAAAAGTAAGTTGTTTATTTGTTTTCGCATGCAAAGAATTAATCAATATTAGCGAATACCTCTTTGTGACTGCTTTATTCATAGAATGTCCAGCAAACCAGTTCTGTATTATGCGCCACGCAGTCCGCCCTGCCGCGCGGTGCTGCTGACAGCCGCCGCTTTGGGAGTCGAACTTGATCTTCGGTAAGTTTGTGAAAAGCTTGACGAAGTTTGTATACTCTAACACAGAGTAAATAAAGCTTAAACTAATTTTCCTTCCACTCACTTTTCCCGCCAGCACGCTGAATATGAAGGCTGGCGAGCATATGACCCCGGAGTTTCTCAAGCTAAATCCGCAGCACACGATTCCCGTGCTGGATGACAATGGCACCGTGGTGAGCGACTCGCATGTCATCTGCAGCTATCTGGCGGACAAGTTTGCCGGCACCAACGATGCCCTGTATCCAAAGGAGCCGGCACAGCGGCGCGTGGTGGATGCGCGTCTCTACTACGATTGCGGTCATCTCTTTCCGCGTCTGCGCTTCATCGTCGAGCCGGTGATCTATTTTGGGGCGTCGCAGATACCCGAGGATCGCATCAGCTACATGCAACGGGCCTACGATGGCCTGGAGCACTGCCTGGCGGCAACACCGTATTTGGCCGGCGCGAATCTAACAATTGCGGACTTGTGCAGTGTGGCGACTGTTTCGACGGCGGCGGTCTTTGCGCCCATCGATGCCGAGAAGTACCCAAAGCTGACTGAGTGGCTGAAGCGACTCCAAGCGCTGTCCTATTACAAGGCAAACAATGAGGAGGGTCTCCAGCTGCTGGTCAGCCTGGTCAAAGGTCTGCTGGCCGAGCGTCAGCAATAGAACAAGGCCTGTTGAATGGGCCAGACATCAATCAACTTGGCCGTAATAAAATATGTTTTCTATTCAGTGGCGCTTAAGTTTCATTGGACAGCGATGAGCTTTCTGTGTGTGTTTGTGTTTGCGATTTTTATAGCAGGAGTAACTTTAGTGGAAAAGGCAAGGAAGTAGAAGATAGAAGCGGGCACAGCGTTATGGCCAGATGTTGAACAAGTAATGGCAAAAGTTTTTATGGGCTTCTGGCTAACAACTTGCAGCATGGACTGTTTGCGAAATATTAAGCCAAACTTTTTAGCCGGCTTTTGTTGTTTGTGGTGGTGGTTGTTGTTGCTGCTGCTTGTTAGTCATTGATTATGACCTGTAAGTGATCGCATTTATAGTAGTTAAGCTTGTTAACAATGTCCTGCAGGCACTTGAGTTTTGTTGTCACCAGCAAGCGATGATTGATTTTGGTGCCAGCCAGATGAATAATTACAAAAACTTGTGCAAAAATGGGTAGAAAAGTGTGCTTAAAGGTTGGGAAATTTATTTGCCCTTCAAAGCACTGCCTGAAAGCTTTTAAAGTAAAGCCACAATTATCTTTCCTATCTGTCTCACCTACTCCCAATTACCAGATAACGAAATTTCGAGTGCCGCCTAAAAGTATGCACTTAAATTTAGAGCAAATAGCTCGCAACTGACCAGTTGGTATTTTGTGCAAAGCAAACAATATTTAAAGTGGCCAACAAATAGACCAACATTTCTGAGGATTGCTGCAGCAGTTAACTGGCCAATCAACTTCATTTAGAAAGGAAATATGCACTAAAACTGTGTGCAAGTCACTTTCAAACTGCGGCCGTAAACTTTGGCACTTTGCAGTTATATTGTTGGCGGTCACGATGGGTACTTGACAAACAGCAACAACAACAACTGTGGCCAAGAGCCAAAACAAACATGACGCACTTCATAATGCATTTATAGTGCAGCGCACACACACACACACACATTCAGGCTGGCTCATATTAGTTTAGTCCACGTTTTAATGTTCGTGAGTGCAGCACAGCCATTTTGTCTGTCTGTGTTTGTTGTCATTTTATGTTGCACATGCCATCAAATTAACTTGCCTCGCACCGAAATACCCAAAACACTTTTGGCTTTTGCCGCATGGCAGACAAGTTTGGTGCCAATGCGGAAATTGTTGGCCAACGTGGCCCGCACCAAAGTTTGGCTTCAACTTTCTGTTTCGCTTTTCGCCAGCGAACCAGCAAATGCTATTAACTCGACGGGCAGTGCGCTTACCGAAGCTCGTCCTTAATGCCGCATTAAAATTTAAAGTTTAACGTGGAGAACAAAAAACAGGCAACAACAGATGAGTTGCAGGAGCTAAAAAATTATATTGATAGGCGATTAACAAAGCTTAAATTGTCGACATTTTAGTCAATTTTGGCAAGCTTATTACCAAAAGAAATTTTATTTTCAAAAATTAATATGTTTTAAATGTAGAATCAATCTAGAAGCCAAATAATGACAAAAATGCCATCCAACGTGAAAATCGGTTCAATTTTGCCAAAGTTATGCGAGTTTGAAATATGGGAGCTATGGATCTAAGAGCTTTACATGTCAAAATTTTTGTCAATTTTGGCATGATTTTTGACCAAAAAATTGACCCCCTCAAAATCGACTTTAATGTTGTTTTTTATACTAAATATGATAATAGCATTCGATTAAAAACAAAAATTCGCAATTTTAAATTTTGAAAAAAAATTTTTTTTGAAATTTAACAAGGGGGGAGTACATGATTTTTTGACCAAAAAATGCAAAAAAAAATTATTTTCAATTATGCATATATTTTAAATGTAGAATTAATTTACAGGCCAAATATTGTTCAAAATGCCCTCAAACATGAAAATCGGTTCAAAATTGACAAAGTTATGGGGATTCGAAATATGGGAACTATCGATCCAAGAACTTTACATGTCCAAATTTTGGTCAGATTTTGCATGATTTTTGACCAAAAAATTGACCACCTCAAAATCGACTTAAGTGTTGTTTTTTATGCTAATTATGACAATTAAAATCGTTTAAAAACAAAAATTCAAAATTTTAAATTTTGAAAAAAAAATTTTTTGGAAATTTCATAAGGGGGGAGTACATGATTTTTTGACAAAATTTTACAAAAAAAATTTTGTTTTCAAAAATTAATATTTTTTGAATGTAGAATCAATATAGAAGCCAAATAATGACCAAAATGCCATCAAACGTGAAAATCGGTTCAGTTTTGACAAAGTTATGGGAGTTTGAAATTTGGGAACTAATAACCACGCTCCCTTAAAGGAGTTTACGGGTAAACGAACGGACAGCAAGACGGTTACAGCGAAAACCCAATAAACTCTTTTGGAAAAGCAAAAACCGGTTCGTATACTTAATAACAATAAGGGTTTAAATACAGTAAAACATGGAATTAGGAATAAAACTAAAAGTGAAAACTGAAAGAATAACAAAGCTGTCTGGCCGTTAAGTAAAGGCAACACTGAAACTGTAAAAAAAAAAAAAGAATAGAGAAAGAAGGAAAAGGCGAGGGAAGGGTGGGCTTTACGAGCTGGTGGCTGCTGCTTCACATGATTAATGATGCCGTTGTGGGCTCGCATTTCCGGTCCGTTTAAAGTTGAAATGTCGTCGGGCATCTGCTTGTTCTAAGTAAATTGTTGTTGTTGGGATTATCATGGTTTGCCCTGTGGGTTGCGGTTTGTTTAACATTGAAATTAACTTTTGCCATCTAATATATCAATTTTAATGTGTGCTCAAACCAATTCCGACTGCTAACTGCAAACTGCCAACTGCAAACTGCAATAATTTGCGTTCAGTTAAAAGTCTATGCATAACAATTTGTGCATTTAATGAACACAAACCGAATTTACCAATTCCCAGCGGACCCAGCATGTTAATGGTCATAATGATCGAATGCCAGACAATGCCAATTCAAAATTCAATGGCATAACGAGTTTTCTGTCTAGATCAGATTTCCAATTGGATTTTCATTTCGCCTCGTTAAAATTCGAATCGAATGCCAGCAGGCAGCTCACCAATTATTTTCAGCGGAGGTAAATAAAATTAGTTTAGGTTTTCGATTTTATGTGGAATTTGGCAAATAAAAAAAAAATTATATATTCATTAATTTTATAAACGGAGCTGAATGCAAGCGGAGCCTTTCTTCTCCCAATAATGCAGGGCATTCAGCTCAATCGGCTTATCTTTAATGCCAGTTGATGCCACTTGCTGCTGCTGCTGCTGCAACAGGCGCACTGCTAATCAGAGCAGAATGCGTTTAGTTGCAACAGCTTGACAGGCAGACAAACGGACAGGCGGACTGGCAGAGACACGATAGTGCTGCTCACACAGCCGGACAGCCGGACAAGCCGACAGTCGGACGGACATCGTCAACAGTTATCCGGCAGCCGGTTTGCTGCCTGCTGGTAGATGATAAGCGCAAAGTTTTTTCATTGTGCAGAGGCAAATGCAATTCTAATGAGGTCACTCGCAAAGCCCGCCTGTCGGCAGCCAGCTCATATCGACCTGCACCCACACACACACACTCACACACACACACACAACAGCATCATATTCGATGCATGATTGAGTGCCGTGCAATATGAATGTTGTCAGCAGCAGCAGCAGCAGCAACAACAACACAAGCATTTGCATAATTGCATTGCATGGCAAAACTTGATCTGCAAATGCAAAATAAAAAAGCGAACATTTTGTGTGCGCCATTATGTGATTGAATTTGCCCACATACATTTACACAACAACCACCGCAAACCTGCCCCTCTCCCAGTTTTGTGATTTAATCAATATTCACATGAAGCACTCAATATTTAAATTCACTTTTACAGGATTCCTATAA
This sequence comes from Drosophila melanica, assembly GCA_004143765.1. Classification (NCBI taxonomy): domain Eukaryota; kingdom Metazoa; phylum Arthropoda; class Insecta; order Diptera; family Drosophilidae; genus Drosophila; species Drosophila melanica. The sequence goes on along the minus strand of SCDT01000732.1, from coordinate 4,308 downwards.
ATATTGTGTAAATTCATCAACTAACTGAAAGTCTACAAATAAAAAGTTTAAAATTAAAAGATGCCAACTGCGTGATACTCTATTTATTGCGCAGGAGCAAGCACGAAAACCGTGGCTTCTAAACTTAACGAAACTTTTAACTTATGTTGGTCCTCTTCAATTGTACATAAAATACAAAATGGGGATTGGATTATTAGGATATCCAAGCGAAAATATAATATGCAGAGTATAATAAAGTCAATGTTATAACTTTTTTCAAAGCTTTAATAAATTACGCCTTTGTAGCAGTGCATTATCAGTTGCAAGAATCGCCATGTAAACAATCGAGATTAAGATAGGTCTATCGATATGCAAGTGAGGTAGGCACGAGCTTAAAAGTGTCATCTCTCGAGATATCGGCAAGCAAGTGTGATTGTGAAATTTAAACCATTAAATTTAAATTAACCATTCGAAGCAATTTAATGAAGTTTACACCATAATCTAACTATGTTAATCGATTTAACTATGCGGTTGCATAGTTGATTAAGCCACGTTTATAACAGTTTATAACTCTTAAGCTTAGGCTTAGGGTATTTAATGCATATTCTATTCATGACAACTTAGATGCCTCGGATAACGTTCACAGTTCAAGCATAAAATAATCATTTGTGTGAACAAAGTGCCGCATCAGCTATAACAATGAGCCATGACTTGCTTGACTAACTTCTGTTATTGGCTATTTGTAGGCATTGTCGGCCAGTTTCCGACGACGAACAACAAATGAAACAACAGTTCGCATATTTGTTGTTGCAAACTGTTTATTGGTAATTTGTAGCGGTTGTGTTATTCAGCGAAACATTTGCTGTTTGCCTGTCATAAAATGAGGATACCCCCGCACGCGGAGAGGTGTTATTCATGTCAGGACAGGCGGCATTTCGTGTTTGCATATATAGGATATGGTTATGTAAATGCTTTGAATGCCTTTAATAACTTTACAGACACGTACAGCAGTATAAACACACACACACACAAGTCACACAACAATAGACGCAACCTATTCTGTGGATTTGGCTATTGTGCTCCTCTGTTCACATGTCCTTATTCACACACACACACACACACACACACAGACATATTTTGGGTCACTTAAAATGCAAACGCTGCTAAAAATGAATTGAAGGAACACGCCTGCTCCCAAAGCTGATGCTTTGTCCTGCTGCCTATTCAGCTTACCTGCCGGCTCACCTGACTCTAGCTGTGGCATAATTAAAGCTGCTAAAGTTAATGCTGCTGCTGTCGCCTTTGTTGCTGCTGATTTGCATTAAAAAGTTTTTCAACATGAAATCAAAAGATAATTAAATCATTTTGCCTTGAACATTTAAGAGCCAACGTTAACCTATTATAGGGCAGCTGGCAGCTCCTAAAAATTTCTAAAGAATCATCAGCTTTGAATAAAATAGCGCCCACGTCAAGACGCACTTAATTAAAACAGCTGCTGCTTGTTGTTGCTATTGTTGTTGTTGTTATTGTTGTGGACAGCTGGGGCACACGTCTGCGCAAAACCAATTACGATAGCTGCCAAGAGGCGCGACGCGGCGGGCACCTATGCAAAACACGCATACGCCATGTGGGCCAAAGTCGCCCAATTAGACGTGTCTTGTGTATGTGTGGTGAAGCAGCAGCAGGAGCAGGAATAGCAGCAGCAGGAACAGCACATGCAGCTGTCGCCTGTGTCAGACAAACAAAAACAAGAGCGACATGAGAATTGAAGACAAATGGAGGAGGAGGAGGAGGCAACAAGCGGCAAACAGGGCAAACAGGAATAAAAGCAGTCTTGTCGCTAGGCAGACAAGCCTGTCCAGCCAAAGGACACACACACACATGCACGAAACGTGCCTTGTTATGTTTGCGCCAGATTTGTAACATAGTTGAAGGCGCTTTGGCTGGCTGAGAACTGCATTTGGGCCAACGAATGCAGCGTTAACCGGGCCCAAAACTAAGCAATCAAGCACTTTTGGCACGTTGCGGCAGCCGCACATAAACTGCTAATCAATGCGCAGCCCACCTTGCGGCGCCGCTGCTCCAAAGTTAATTGCCCCAACTGACAGCCACCCAGAAGCAAATGCGTGAAAATGCGGGTAAAAGCAGAAAGAGAGAGAGAGAGAGAGTGAAAGAGAACGAAAGAGAGGGGGAGTGAAGTAGGCCTCTGGGGCCTGTAATCAGCGCGCAGACGATAGGCACATGGCTGAATGAGCTCTGATTGGGCCAAGTTAAGCCAGTTAAGGCCTTCGGCTCTGGCTGAAATAATTCATTTGTTGCTCGCTTTAATTGGAAAACTTTCCGTTGTGTGTGCGTGTGTGTGTGTGTGTGTTGTATGACAAAATACGGCAGTTTATTGCACTTTTATTGAACATTTGGCGCAATTATTATCCATGTGTGTGTGCGTATATGTATGTGTGTGTGTGTGTGTGTTTGAGTATACTCAAACAAACAAACATGCGCTGCTATGAAAATAAAGCGAATGTGCAAAATTATTCACCAACATTATTCAAACATTACAGCAGACTTGAATATGAATATGAATATGAATATTCATACAGCACTTGTAAATATAATAAAATATTCATGCGAATAAACATAAATACATATTATAATGAGCTAATTTTTGTGATATGTGCGAAAAACTACCCCCAAATAATCCAGAGTTAATCCGTAACTATGCGAAATAGATATCCCGCTCGATGCAAACCGCTGCCAATGAACTTTTGCCAGGTAGCCACATAAAGTTGCATATTTATGGCACAATCGGGGGTTGGGTGGGTGGTTCGCTGGGTGATTATTGGTGTCAGTCGCCCCTTTGGCTGGGAATGCTATTTGCCAGCTGAGCGCAGTTTTCATTTGATTTCCATGTGCGGTCGCTGCACACGAAACGTTGGCAAACAAAAACGTGCTTGTTTATGTACCTGCAAGTTTCCACAGTTGGCCATAGTTGCTGCTGCTGCTGCTGCTGCTGCTGCTGCTGTTGTGAACCTATTAAAACATGTGCTATGTGCCGCGAAGTGGGTGTGCGGGAACGGGGCCAACATCATATTGCCACAGCAATGTGTCAGAACAGGCATCAACAGCAGCAACAACAACAACAACAACAGGCCACAACTTGTTGCCGAGTTCAGTTAGTGCTGCTGCACTTTTGCGGCAACGTTTGCCATTGCTTTATGGCCTGAACCCCAGACCTACCTAACCCCTCTCTCTCGCACTTTTTCTTGCCTGCCCCTTAATATAGCGCATGTGCTGCGTTTGAATGCGATTTCATTTAAACAAATGTTGGCTTTAATACACTTACTTTAACTTAGATATTACAAGTTTAAAGTAAACTTATCGCAAAGTTGATATATAGAAAATATATAATTTTTTTGTTGCTTGACTTTTTAGAACTTTTCACATAAAACCAACTCAGGCAGTATTAATAAATAATTGAATCTTAATCGAACTATATATAATAATAATAATAATCGTGAACGAGTATTGGGCAGTCGGTAATGCCCGACTGCAATGTTTATGCTTGTTATTTGTTATATTTGATTTTTATTTTATATTTATTTGATTTGAAGTCTGTGGACAAAATCCGTTTAAAGGCAACCACCCCCCACACACACACACACACACACACACACACACAAATTCATTAAGTTGCCCAGTTTACCAAACTAATTTCGTTCACGTTCAAATGCAAATGTCTTTTGTGTGGTTTTTTGGGGCTCCTTTACTCAACCCGCCCAGCTCCAACTGCTGCCGCAGAAGGCAGTCAAAAGCCGAAGCACAAAGCTGATGTAAAACTGGAGCACACCAATGAGTCCCAAGTGCGTGCGGAGGGGGAAAGGGCTTGTTTTTGCTGTTTCTCAAAAGAGTAAAAGTAAGAAAGTTTTCGTCAGGTGTAACCCGCAGCCCAATACTAGTTCATTTGGTAGTCATTTTGCTTATAGATATGATAGATAATAAGTAGATAAAGACTTTCTCTAATACCCTACATATTATACATATATTTCCGACGCATGCATAAACCCAATATACTCTTTTCACATCTTGAATCAGTATAAACAGCACATTTGTAATTTGTTGGGCAACATTGAAGCCTGCGTTTTTGGGTGGCGCCTGCATGCGGCACGTACCACTTGCCACTTGCCACTTGCCACCGGGTTGTAAGCGATGCTCTGTTGTCCGCTGCCCCGTCGCCTGCATAATTTATGCGAAATCAGCGACGCAGACAACCTGCACGAAGAAGACAAAGCAGCCAAACAGCACACCACCCACCCCACCCACCCACTCAAC
>SCDT01000731.1:0-29089 GCA_004143765.1 Drosophila melanica | reverse complement strand
TTGAAAGTGCAACAAAAAAAAAAAATATATGGTTCATATGCATTGTTGCATTTGCCAACTTTTTAATACCTCGACGCAGCTGCGTGCAAATTGGTTTTTGTTTTGTTTTTGTTTTTTTTTTTGTGTTTTTCTTTTTGCTTTTAATTAATAACTTGTAGTTTAAATATTTAAATTGCATGCATTTTGAAACTTTGTACACTTGCTCATTGTTTTTCATATTTTTTTGTTTTTGTTTTTTTTTTTTGTGAATTTCATTAAAGTTAAAATAATTTAATTAAATTTTTATTCTTTCATTAATTCATTTTTTTTTATTTTTTGCTGGCATTCTTTTTTGGGTTTCTTTGCCGCAACAAATTACGTTCTCTTTTTGCCCCCCGGCGGGGGGTGTGGGGGTGGGGGTTGTGTTTCTGCTGCTGCTGGCTGTTAAGGAAAGTCGCAGCCACGCCCCCCGCGCGTCAGTCTCTCAGCTGTGGAACGGCTTACGCCTCCAACATGACTTTGTGCACGGCCGGCACGCCGTTGGGCGTGTTGTTGTCGCTGTTGCCGTTGCTGCTGCTGCTGCTGCTGCTGTTGCTGCTGGGGGGTGGTGTGCCGCTGGGCGTGGCGGCGCTGCTCGCAGCGGTGACGGTCACATCGGCGGACAGTGTTGGATAACGCTGCACAGCATTGGCAGCGGCAACGAGCGCATGCAACTTGCTCGGCGGCGGCGTCGGCGATTTCTTGGACAAATTCAACGGCTGCACCGGATCGGCGATCTCCACCTGCAGCTCGATCATCGGCGAGGCGCGCGGCGGCGCCGCCACAATGCAGGTGGAGGTGGCCGTCGACGAGGTGGCCGAATTGCTGCTGGTGGAGTGCGGCGACTGGAAATACTGGCAGCTGTTGCTGCTGCTGTTGCTGCTGGAGGAGCTGGAGGAGGAGCTGGAACTGGAACTGGAGCTGCTGCCGTTGCTGTGCGGCGAAACCGATTGCTGTCGCTGCTGGCAGCTGTTGGTGGCCCAACGCGCCTGCTGCTGTTGCAGATGCTGCTGCTGCTGCTGCTGATGATGCTGCTGCTGCTGATGCTGCTGATGCTGCTGCTGTGCTGGCGGCGGCGGTGAGCTGGTCGAGGGCGAGGGGCAATGGCTGCTCGGACTGCGTCCGCCGCCGGTTGTGCTGCTGGCCGCTGTCGCCGGCTCGCGCATCAAATAGTTCTGTATTATGTCCGAGCGCTTCATTTGCTCGGGCGTCATTCGCGGCTCGGCCATCAGCGACTTGGCCAGAACCGAGTGCGTGCTGGCCATGGAGCCCAATTGCTGTTGCTGCTGCTGCTGCTGCTGCTGTTGCTGTTGCTGCTGGCTGGGACTGTTGCGTGTCAGATGCATGTGCAGCTGACTGTTATTGTTGCTGCTGTTGTTGTTGTTGTTGTTTGTGGCTGCTGCTGCTGCTGCTGTTGCTGATGTTGGTGGTGGCGTTTGCACCACGCTGATGTGGGCGGTATGGGGCGTGGGACTCTGGCGCGGACTGTGCGCCGGCATGCTCGTCGAGCTGCTGGCGTCCGCCTCGGCGGACTCGAACTCGCGATGCCGCAACGCGCGGAACTTCTTGTGCGGCTTGTACGCCTCGTCCATCAGCGAGTTGGTGTCGTACAGCGGCGGCGCCTGCAGCACCCGCTTCAGCACCGGCATATCCTCGACAATCTGGCGCTTCAGATTGAGATTGGCGCTGCTCGACGGCTGCGGCGAGCGCACCGGCGACACGGAGACGCTCAGCTGGACGACGGCCGAGGCGGCGGCCGCTTGGGCGGCATCGCTGCAATCGAGCGCATCGTCGACGCTCGAGCGGGGACTCGAACAGGAGCTGCTGCCGCCGGAGCTGACCGCCTTGCATTCGTTCTTCTCGTTGCCGGACTCGATGCCCGAATCTGTGGGCGAGTCCAGCTTGCGGTAGCGTGTGGCGCCCGACGTCAAATGATGATGCAGCTGCGGATGCTGCTGATGTTGGCTCACCTGCTGCTGCTGCTGCTGTTGCTGTTGCTGCTGTTGTTGCTGTTGTTGCTGCTGTTGCTGTTGCTGTTGCTGGGGTTGCTGGTGACGCACAATGGGCGTGATTGTCAGACCGTTTTGGGTGAGGTGCGCGTGCGAGCCGACAATGTCCATGTCAGCGGCGCCGGAGTCACCGCTGGAACCGGAATTGGCGCGATTGCGCAGCGGACAGCCGCCGGAGAGCGTGGCGGCGAGCAGCGGTGCCGAGCTGGCCAGCGCGGAGGGTGCGCCGTGATGCGGAGTATGCACGGTGACAGACTGCTGCTGCTGCTGCTGCTGTTGATGCTGCTGTTGATGCTGATGCTGCTGATGCTGCTGCTGCTGCAGCTGGGTGCTGCTGGGCGTAACGTAGTCCAGATCGGCGGACTCGGTGCTGGAAACGGAGCCAAGCGGACTCTTGGCGGCCTCAACGTCCATCGCGTCCCAGCTGGCGGCGGGACTCTTGCTGGCCGCGTCGCCCTCCTCCATGCTCCACATCTGCTGGCGGAGCAGCTCCTTGTGCTCGGTGCGGAACACGACCAGCTTCTCGGTGTGGAGGGTGCTCAGGGTGCGCAGATCGGGCATCGTGTCGAGCAGCTTGGCCAGGAAATCGGGCTGATCGGGCCGATTCTGGGAGACGATGCACTGCAAGCAGCCCTTCAGCCGGCTGTACATCTTCTCGATCAGCTCCAGGTTGCGCAGGCCGGGCCGGTCGGGGGTGATCAGCACGATCGCACAGAAGAGTCCGATTTCGGCGTCGGTCAGATTCATTGAGTTCATTCGCTCCGCAAAGTTGAACGTCGAATCGACCAGGAACCGGGCGTTGGCTCCGTTCTGGATGGCGTCGCGGCGCATCACCTGCCCGTTCAGGCAGATGATCGAGTTGATCGACGAGTCGAACATGCAAATCAGGCGCACAAACAGCGCATCGAACAGGCCCGCTTTAAGCAGCGTGAACTTATCGTCCTGCGTCAGCAGCTGGAATCCGGGTATCATGCCCGCAAAGTCGATCACGCCGCGAATGACGTGCGCAAAGCGCTGCGAGAACTCCTGCTCGGACTGCAGCTCGGGTGCGGGATTCAGCGGACAAGCCTGCAATTAAACACAAACCAAATGCAAAACATTAAAAACTGAATTTATTACTTTATAAAAATTAATTTAATTTAATTTAATCTGAATTCTATCTATATTTATTAGAATAAATAGCTTCTTTTATTCATCAACATAAACTGACGTTCTATTTAGCTGCGCTTCACTGTCGCTGTTTCCCACAGTTGCCCGTTGCAAACTGTTGCATTTCCCGCATCGTCATCGGCATCGGCATTTTATAAGCGCTATTCACGCGAAGGTCGCCGAACCGCCGCCGCCGCCGCCGTGTTTGCCCCCTGCGGCAATCAATAATCATAACTATTTGTACTTCCGCACGCCCCCTATGCACACGGGCACGGGCACACGCCCACCCCCCCCTGCCAGCCCCAACCCTCGCAAGCGTTGTCAAACGTTGTCGCATTTCCTCATACGTTCGCTGGAAGCTTTTTTCCCCTTATTTTTTCATTTTTTACTTTTTTGTTTTCGTTGGGAAAGCTTCGTCGACGTCAGCGCGCGCGTCAGCTAGTTTTTAGTTTCTAGGGGCGGTTTTTTCGCTCTCACTTCGCGCTCTCTTTCTGTCGCTCGCACACTATGACAGTTGTATGTTATTTTTTTGTTGTATTTGTATGTTTTTTTTTTCTGTTGCTTTGTGCTTTCGTCGCCTGTCGCTGACATTAGCACCAAGGTCGACGAACCAGAGTTCAAGGTTCCGGCTAGTTGTTGTTGTTCGCTTTTGTTTCATTATATTTTTTTCCTGCGCGTGTGCCGGTTGGCGTTTTAGATTGTCGCTTGTCCAGGGCGTGTGTGTGTGTGTGTGTGTGTGTTTGTGTGTGTGTGGCAAGGGGTAAGCAGCGGTTTGACTGATTCTGACCCTATTGCTGTGCCGTTGTTTTTGTCTATTGCAAAAGCGCTGTTCATGTTATTTTGCCATTTCGCTTTCCGGGTTTTGAATTACATGCACGCGCCAGACAAACGCGAACGTGCCAACCACATAGCCACCCCACCCCGCCCCACCGCCCCCCTGTCTTGATTCTTAATTTATAAAATTATGTTTGTGTTTCGTTCTGTTTCGGCGAGCACACGTTGAGTTCTTCTTCGCCTGAATTTGTCTGATTAACCTTGAAAAACGTTGCGCCCCAAAATGCCGGCCCATCCACAGTTGCCGCGTCCGCCCGTTGCCGCCCCCGCCGCGTTTGGCCTTCGTCAAGTGCAAGCAAAAGCAACAACAATATGCCGGCAACCGGCAAAACAATAACAACAACAACAACAACAACGATAAGACATTTCTTGTCTATTTTCTATTTTCTAAACCGATTGCCGGCATTTTGACGTCGTCGTCGTCGTCGTCGTCGTCGTCGCCTTCTTCTTCGGCATTAGGATTCGTATCATTTTATAAATATATATTTTTCAATGTATTTGCGTTTTAATTGCGCAAAAGCGGAAATAGTTTTGCAAAAATACTAATCGGTGTGTGTGTGTGTGTGTGTGTGTGTATTTTATATGCATGTACTTTATTTGTATGCTTTCTTTTATGACTCCCGGTTTTGTTTTCTGCTCGCCATGCGTATCACAAGACCTTCAATTTAAATTTGTTGGCTGCCAAAATAATTCGTAGAATTCTTGTAGCTGATACAATCGCAATCAACATTATTAGAAATTGCCATGCATGATTCTCTCTCTATATTTTTTCTTTTCTTTTCAGATCTTGATTTCGTGCCCCTTTTCACCTTGCAATTTTTGGTGCTGCGCTTCCGCCTTGTCGCAAATGCAGTCATAACTCAATAGAATTTCGCATAGGCGCTTCCTTATAAGCACTGCAGCAAAATCACCAACAACAACCACCTGACTTATTAAAATGAACTGCGTCGTTGCTCTCGCGCTCGCGCTCGCTCTCGCCCTCGCTCTCAATCTCATTCTCTTGCGTTTGCTGTTCTTTTCGTGCTCAGCTGCACACATCGCTCGCTCTCGCTCGTGCATTACAAATTGCTTGTAACGTTTGTTGTTGTGATTGCTGTTGGCATTATTTCTGTGTTCGCTCTTTGACGGCGCTTGTCGTAAAAAGTGCCGTTGCTAGTAGTAATTGTTGTTGCTGCTGCTGCTGCTGCTGTCTGGCTTTTGCATTCGTTTCCTCATACTGATGACATTTACATTTACATTAACGATTGTGCACAAGTGGGCGGTCCGCCCCTCGCACATGCCTAGTTCTGTGCATATTTGTATAATTTTTATAATTTATTATGTAAGTATTATGGTTTACTCATACACACATACATAAGTTCTATATATAATACTCGTATCAACAACATGCGCAAAAAAAGGGGGGAAAAAATACGCCACACACAGGCGCAACCATTTCATTCATTCCAAGGTTAAAAAATAACTCGCCGCAAGGTCGTCTCGCGACTCACATGCGAGCATTCTAAGTTTTGTGTGTGTGTGTGTGTGTGTGTTCGTTTTACGCTGTTCATTCTACGCTGCAGACATGTGCAAATTATTCTTTTGGCAGCGTCGTCGCTCTCTCACACTCACTCACTCACTCTCTCTCTCTGATCGTTTTGAACTCTCTTTGACACTGTAAAAAGCTTTTACATTGTCGTTGTTGTTGCTGCTGCTGCTGCTGGTTGAGCCTTGCACTTGACTTTGACAATGGAAATACATTGTTTACTATCGCGCTCTCTCTTATCATTAACGCAACTGCCTGATAATTAGCCAAAAAAAGAAAAACACAATAAAGAGCAAACATTGAAAATAAAGAAAGGAAGGAGAGATGATGCGGCTCCCCCTGCCTTTGATTATTTTACTGTTTAATTCGCATTTATTTAAACAGCCGCCACATGTGCCTGCCTCTGCCTGCCTGCCTAAGCACTTTCGCCCCTTTTATGCCGTGCTCGCCATCTCTTTCGCTCGCTTTGCATTGGTGTGTGTGTGTGTGCGCGCTATTCTGTTCCATTAATAATGACGCTACGCCTGACCTTGAGCTTTAAAATTGTTTTTCGTTGTTGTCGGAACACGTTTCTCGCTTGGCTTAACGTAGCTTGGTTTCCTTATCGTCCAGTTTGATAATTATAGGGGTTTCAGCTATACGTACGTACATATATTTATTGGAAGCCACAAGTGTTGGGACTTGTGATATTTCTACAAATTCAATGCTTACGATCGGATATATATCGTGGCTTAAAGTGTATCTCAGCCAGCGCAGATAAGGAATATATCAAAAGAAAATTGAAGTGACAACAAAAAAACAAACTAAACTAGTTGAAATAGTTAATTTCAGAAATCTTTTTTGGTGGTTTTTCTTTAGCAAAAAAATTCGAAAATCAGCACATTTACTTTGTTCAGAATCGAAGCATACCAATGTTTAGCCTTGATATTCTATATAGGCTACACTGCTCAACATTTTGAGGCCTTGGCATATCTATCTATCGTATCGTTTACCCCGCCTCTAATGTACACAGATATCGCAGTTGGAACAATGACGTCAGTTGTAAGCAGAGAGACAGAGAAACGAGATCAGCATTGAGTCAGCGACAGAATTTACAAGCCATTTATCATTTGTTTGTCAGTCTGTCAGTCACATTGACATTGACGGCTTTTGGCCAAATGAAACAAAAAACAACAACAACAACAACAACAACAAAAAAAGAGCAGACCAAAAAACGAAAAGCCAAAGCCAACAAAAAAAATAGTTTTAGGGCCATCAAGAACTTGACCCCAAAGCGCGACGCTTCAATGCCCCGATCTATGGCTGTGTCTGTGTGTGTGTGTGTGTGTCTGTGTGTGTTTATGGCCAACACTGTCCATGCCGGAGGTCTAGCCGCATAGCAGAACAGAAAGACGGAGCGCGTCTACGTGCGATGCCGTTGATTTCCTGGTTTAGAATCATGCAAACTGGTTCACCTTGGCGTATGAGTAACGCGCCAGTAACTAGTTTGTTGTTGTTATTGTTGTGAATAGCTGCTGCTGCTGTTGTTGCTGCTGATCTATGCATGCCAATAAATGTGCCCGGAAATGTGCTTGACATTCGCCTACGCGACAACCTTTTGCCACAGCTACAACTGAAAAGCGCCAGCTACGCAACTAAAACTACAACTCTCAACTTGAATCTGATTGGAGACATGCACGAAGCATCCAATTGGACGATATGGTTTGACTGATTTGACTGATTTGACTTACCAGCAAGGTTGGCATTGAGTACGATGGGCATTCTCTGGCGCGCTGTCGCATCGCGGAGACCTTCTCCTTGGTGAATTCGCACGTCTCGAGATGGGCGCGCAGCACGGCGGCCAGTAGGCGTGGCTGGTCATCCAGTTCGGTGGCCAGCGCCCGCTGCTGGCCGCGATTCTGTGTGCTCTGCTGCATGGCGGCCAAAATGCGCGCCTTCTCCCGCTTGGGCACGCGACCAAAGCGCACAGCTGCAATGATACCAAAAAAAAAGAGACGCAAATAAGTATTAATTGTGGTCTACTAAAAATATATATATATATGTGTGTGTGTGTGTATGTGTATGTTTGTTTGTATGTGGGTCAGTCACACTTCGGCGAACAGGTGCAAGGAGCAGCTGTTGTTCTGTTTGTCACGCAGGAAGTTGTTGTCAGTGCCCACTGTACGCAGGCACTTTAATTTATGGCCGGACGGACAGACCCTTCAAACTGGGTCATTGCCTGGTTTCGACCAGCGCTCAGCTGTCGTTCAACTCTTTTTTTTTTTTTTTTGTGTTTCGTCTGCTGTGTTTTGTTTGAACTCGTTCTTCACGCTTGCTACACTTTCTCTTTTTTTTTTCTTCTTTTTTGCTTTTTTGATTTTTGTTTGTTTGTTGCTTTTAATTTGCACTAACGAATTTGTATGTGGGTGAACTTTCACATTTCACCAAGCTAGAGCCGCGACACGTTTCTGGTCACGTTTTGCGGATCAGCGATCACTGATCAGGCCGCAGACTAGGCCAAACTTGTCAAAGTTGTAGGCGCTAATTGAGCCAAGTGTTTTAAGCGGCTTCAGCCAGAGCTGAGAGAATAGCAGAAATGTAGATTTGGCTTTCAAAAACCCGCTCTTAACCAACAATACCCTATTTTTATATATTTATAGAAAAGTTTGGAGTCAAAATAAAGAATTTTAAATTTACATTTTACTTTTATTTAAATAATTAATAACAAAATACAAAAATTTATCTATTTCTTTTATATGCTTCAAATGTAAAATTTGATCTATTTAGCGAGCATTTACTGTTGTATTACCATCTTTCTCTTGCAACAAGAATTTGGCAAACCCAATTGGACATTTGGGCCTTAACTATGCGTGCTTGCGAACCGCCCAAAATAAATGCTGGCCAACTTTTCAATGTCAATGCAATGAGATTTCTACAATTTCACTCAGCTGCCACCAATAACTGGCACAGTGAACAAAATGAGCAGCAAAAGTGAAACAGCAATACAACAACAACAACAACAAAATCAAACAGCAAACAGCAAACGGGGCGCTTTGCAGATTTTTCACTACTTTTTCCACAGCAGCCGAGAAATCGCTTGACTGACTAGCTGAGCCGACTGCATGACCCAGTTGGCTGGCAGCGAAATTCAGGTCAAACGAAATGGAAAATGAACGCAGCTGCGACTGCGCGTAGAAATTAGAGCGAGCGAGCGAGCGCACAACGAAGCCAATGCGAACCGACGCGACGCGACGCGACGCTTGCGCCAGCGATGGCAGCGGCGACGCCTGCGCCAACTTTCGACGCAGCAAAGTTGGTCAAACATGAAGAGAGGAGAAGAGCAGCTTTCGTTGTTGCTTTTTAGAAAATAGCAAAAGTCGCTGGCTAAGTTTCATTTCAAGTTTAAAGCTCTTCCGCGGCTGCACAAACAAACAAAAACACAAAAAAAAAAAAAAAATTATTATTGTGTGCGTCTATAAACGAGGTCAACACTTCAATGGCGTTCAAAGAGTTAGTTGTTGTTTGACAGCAGCAGCAGCAGCAGCAGAAGAAGACAAAAAGGTAAACAAAACGAAATAGCAAATCAAAGTCAAATCTGAGGCGTCAAAATAAAAAATTGTGGGTTGCACTCGATGTTCGGAGTCTGCATATGGGAAGTAAAAGCTTTTGATTGCTTGTTCGATTGGAAATTGAAAGCGAATTGTTTGAAACGAATCTATGTCAAGTTGGAGTTGGATTTGGAGTTCGAGTTTGAGTTTGAGTTTGAGTTGCGGACGAGACTTAAGTTGCAGTTTGGGCTTGAGTCTTAAATTTTATTTGAAACTTACGCGCATTGTGATAGTTAACGTTGCCTTTGAGTATGCCCTTTAATATTGGTAGTTCTTCGCCCATTTTTTGTGTGTTTTGTGTTTGGGGTTTTAGTTTTCTTTTTGGTAATTCTCTAGGTTTTTCACACACATGCACACACACACACACTGAGAGATTCAGGATTTTTGTTGCAGCACACTGGGCGCATTTAATTTCCGTTTGGAATATTCATTAAATTTCCTTTTGGTTTTTCTTTTGGCACACACAATTTATTGACTTTGGTTGAGTTTTCTTTTCCTCTTGTTTTTTGGGAGGGTAACAATTAAAAAACAAAAAAAAAAAACTTGTAGCTCAGGTACTCCACAGGTAATTGCAAAAATATTTCTGTTTTGTAAAATTTTGTTTTTAAATATTTGCACTTATTATTTTTTCTTTTGTTTTCTCTTTTTTTGTTATCAATGCAGGAACTTTGTTTGCTTTGTTTCTAACATAAAAAAAAATTGGTTGTTGTAAATATATATATATATTTTTTTAATAACAATAAATTATAATTTTTGGAATTTCATTTGCAGCAATTTATTTTGTAACTTTTTTTTGGGTTTCTTTTATACCGCGTAATCCAACAAACGGGGTTCTGGGACTGGAACTTAAGATTTGAGACAGGTCGACTTTTCTTCACATTAACAGAGTTGCTCGTAATATTTTGTTTAAATATTTGATTTAAGTATATTTCATTTATTTATTATTTGTTTAATTGAATTAGTTATAATTGTTGTAGACGGTGAGAACAACGTTGAAATACACACATAAATCGTTGTGTTGTGTATTCTTTGATTTGTTGAAATAATTCGCTAACATGACAAAACTCGACAAGGTCTCGAATGCGACTAACTGTAAAAAGCAAAGCACGTTACGAATATACCCAAAGGTAGCAGCGCGACTGAGACCGCGACTGAGTCGAGCAACAACAGAAACAGAAAACAGAAAAGGCAACTGAAAAAGCCGCCACCGCCACCAGCACAAAAAGCGGCAGAGCCAACGACCAACGCAAAGTGCCAAAGAGAGCCGATTCACGAGAGCGAACGAACGCACGCACGCACACAAGAGAGCGGCAACAAAGCTCACTGAGCGCAATTGGAAGGGGCCAACAAACCAGAAAGCAGCCGCTCGAAACGTTCACTGCTGATAAGCACACAAGTGTGTTAGTCATGTTAGGTCCCATAAAGGAAATAATAAATTAACTGTTTTTTGGTTTTTAATTGTTAATTTTCGATATTCAACTATTTTTTAAATTGTATAAATAATAATAATGTTCAAATATTTAATTTCATTTTTTAATAACACTTTACGATTCTTAAGCGAAAACTGTGATAAGCTCAAAATGTTGATAAGCTTGCAACAAGCTCTTCGAGCAACGCTTTGTCTTTATCTCAATATCTGCCGCAACGAAAGTTCAATGCTCGTGGCGCCAAAAACAAATAGTACAAAAAAAAAATACTCTCTCTACTACTTAAAGAGAGCAGCGCAACTTTTGCGCTCTTGCACTCTTGCGCTCTTTTAAGCGCACGCTCTCTTTGGCAAGCTCTTAATGCGGCGGAGCTTTTCAACACACCGTGTTGAGTTTGCTGCAAGTTAAGAGAGCGCCGCAAAGCTTTTTCGAGCTTTTTTCGCAAACAATTGTGGCATTTTTAAGGCGCCAAACAGCAGATCACGCATACGCCTAGTACGGCAGCCAAGTGGAGGCTGCGGCCCTCGCCGCCGCACATTATCCCCTATTTGCATGCAGCTTTGTAATGGGACGCCGTTTGACGCGTCGTTAAAACGAATTTGTTGTCATTTGCGTTTTTAACGCCAGTTTCAATTTATGACTACGCTGGCCCCGTCTCGGTCCAGCGTCTGAGGGTTACCCGGAGCGAGAGGGCCACAGACAATGCAAATCGCTGCATTGAGTCACGTGTGCGAGCGAGCGAGCGAGACGGCAGCTATTGGCAGGAGCTAGCTGTGAGCTGTGTCAGGGACAGTTTTGAGATGCACACGCTCCAAATTATTGATTGCAATGCAATTGCAATTGCAATTAAAGCGAATTCAAACTGAAAAAGCACTAATTCAAAATCTCTGATTTATTGAGGTCGAATTTTTGAGTCACATTGGTTGACTCATGCGCGCAATTTGATTATTCAAATTGGATGCAAACTAATGCGTTGAAAGCAACAGCATCACAAAGTTAACGCATTTCGCACGTTATAAAGAAACCACTCGAAGAAGAAGAAGAAGCAGACGAAGAAGGAGTCATAACTGACAACGGCAAACAAACGGTCGTTGAACTTAACGTTCGAAATGGGGCCAAAAGCAAACAAACAATGACAGCGACAAAAGCTAAAAGCCAAACAAAAAACCAACCAACTTAATAAAATAAGCGAATCGAAGCGAGTTGTTGTTGGTGTTGTTGTCATTGTTTCAACGTCACATTGCCTCACATTTGTACGCATATTTCTCGCCACGAAAGTAAAAGTGAAAGTTGCGCCGTGCATTTTGGGTAGAAATTTTCGTGCGTGTTAAAGAAGACAAGTTGGCCAACTCAGGTACTGGTAGTGGCTGTAGGCCTATAAACACAATTGGGCGTCGGGCAGCTTGGCACGAAAGGGGCAAGAAATAGTGTCCATTGCATAAGACACAAGCTACAAAGAAAGACGCTACCAAAAACAAAACTGGAATATGCGAGCAAGATTTACAAAAAAAAAAAAACACTATCAATTATTTATTAAATGTAAAAATAGTGATCAAATAATTTTGAATAAAAATATGCATATTCAGAGAGCAGATTCTGCGGCATTATCGCATACGATTCCAATTCAAAACCCGTTCGCAATTCGTAATTATCCCATCATCTGCAGCGGACAATATTTTTGGTCAACAATTAAAAGCCAATTAACAGGTCTTCAGCAACATTTCACTTTCACTTGGCTCTAACCTCGATGGCAGTTACGCCTCCCCCTTCCCCCTCCCCCCACTGCTTTCTCTAATGAAAAAATTGAATAGCAATTGTTAGCATTGTTGTTATTGTTATTATTGTTATTGTTATTATTGTTATTATCATAGTATTATGGCTCGCTCTGCGGCTTCCCGTATTGAGGCGCTAATTGCAAGCCAAGTTGTTCGGGAAAAAAACAAAAACTAAGGCAATAAAACACCATAAAATACAACAACAACAACATCAAAATTTGTTTATGTTTTCTCTTCGCTTTTATGAGGCAAACACCAAGAAAAAAGTTCAATGCACCGAACGAATAAAACGATGGGGGCTATGGGGAAGGGGGGGACGGACGGACGGACGGACGGATGGATGGGGTAGGCCTACTTTCGGTTGTTAGTTGGGTGATTCACGGATTTACGTAAAATCAAATAAGCGACACAATTGTTGTTGCTGTTGTTGTTGCTGCTGCTTGCGTAAGTTGTTTACAAAATGATCGAAAAGTGCAGAAAGAGACACAAGAGACTCCGAAAATAAGCTAGAGAGTGGCGTAGAAAGAAGAAATTCAACGAAATGTAATAAAAACAAAACACAAGAGGGGCGACCACAAATGTGAAGAAATACATAATAACAACAGAAATAAAGACATAATAAGTTTGTTTTTTTTTTTTGAAGTTTCCAGAAATTTCGTGGAAGCGCACGACAAAAGAAAGCTCTGTTCGCCAATGATCGCCCGAATATTTAAAGCATACGTATTTTTATGTACAACAAACACACACACACACATATATTTTATTTTGTGGGTCACAGACAAGAAAAAAAAAATAACCAAATTAAACAATTCCCAATGCAAGATGCTGAGGAGGTCATCGGAGAGACAGCGAAGGCAGCGACGAGGGCGCCGCTTAATAGCAAATACGTTCAGGGGGGGACCCTGTGCCATATTACAATTATTAATTTCACATCTCGTGAAAAGGTCACGCTCATAAATAAATGAAATATGTGCATATACATACATACATACAAATATGCAGTACATGTACACATTCTGATATTTTCATCAATAAAACGCAAGAAACAAAGGCAAAGTCAAACAAAAGAGTCCAAGCACTCAGATATATGTATATATACATATACATATGTAAATATATTTTTTATTTGTATGTTGTTTTTTTTTGTACTACTTGTCGGCTACGTAATTTGTTCAATGCGCACTGCTTGGCCAGGGATTTAAGGCGAGGCTGCTAGTGCGAAAATAAAACTTTTTGAAAAAGTAAATATTTAAAACACTAGAAAATAGTACAACAATTGCAAAACGAAAAAAAACAAAAAAAAAAAAAAACGTCAGCCTGCGCTTATAAATTGAATACATCGAACGCGCACCAAGGGAATGCCAAACGCTAGCTGCAGCCAGCGAGCGGACCTCGCATTTTGTTTTTTTTTTTTCATAATTATTTTCAAATAAATGCGCGCCAAGGCAACCGCCAATTGCAATTGCGAATGCGAATGCGAATGCGAACTCGAACGCAGCGCTGCGACTGAGGCGAATGACCGTGCCTGACCCAAATAAAAGTCGCTGCACTCGCCAACAAAGGCGACAAATGCCTGCTCGCTCGCTCACCCGTTGACGGCGTTGTCGTCGTCATCGTGCAAAAACAAAAATTGCAACAAGAAAAAGCGCAGCGCGCAGTCGAAATGAGGCCGAGTGCAATGAACAGCATTCAGCACACAAGAGAGCACACAGCGCACACAAGTTGTAAGTGGCTGTGAGTGCATGTGCATGCGAGAGAGCCAAAGAGTGGGAGAGCCTATGCAAATGCAGTGCTGCTGGCTGCTGCTGCTACTGCTGCTGCTGCAGTCGAACAAGTTGCGACGCCATCACCGATGTTGCAATGCGAAACCTTCGAGAAATTTTACAAGAGTCGTTGAACTCGCCATGTGTCGGTCGTTTAACTGTGCCCCAAAACGGCAGCGACGCCGACGTCGCCATCATCAACAACACAGGCATTGCAGCAATGTTGGCTGTGGCTCGGCTCCACTTGGAGCTTGAAACTAGTTTGATGCCGAGGCATTGAAAAAGCGAAAGTACATTTTTCTGCTGCCCGTCGCGTCGCGTCGGTCGTGTTCGCCGCGGTTCGTCTCGTGCATGCTCGTGCGACTGGCGGCTGCTGTTCGTTTGGCGCTCGTCGGCCGCTCGTTTGTCCGAGGTAAATGAACCTTTTGAAGGTTCAACTTGCGTAGTAGGCGACGCTGACGTCGCTGTCGACGTCAACGTTTGCCGTGTAAAACAAGTTTGTTACGTTGAAGCTGCTGCTGCAGCAGCTGCTGCCGATGCTTTTGGCTGTTTTGCTTTGCGCTCTTTTCTTTGCAATTTCACCGTTAAGCCAAAAAGCAACAAATACAATTTGTAAGGCAGGTGAAGCGCACACCACGCACAACTTTATGTAACACAGACAGAGACAGACCGACAGAAAGAGAGCAACGAAACTTGTCGCTGTTCATTGGAGTGTTGATGATGCGTGTCACGCGTAAAAATGATTTCACTGGCGACAGAAGAAACAAAAGTCAATTGTATAATAAGTGCGAATCTGGGCGAGATCTCTTATGCATTAACATTTCCATATCGCAACGTTTAGTTTTAACCTTCCCGCGCCCACCGCAGCACCGAGCATATGCCTCGCCCACACTTATTGCAATCGCCGTCATCATCATTATCATCGCTTGCAACATCATCATTAGCCAGTTGTACTTGAAGCGGTGACCCACCCACCCCACACCTAAAGCTGTGCCTGGGCTCTCGGTCCTCCGCGTCCCAGAACCCAATGCAATGCAATTCCCCCCCTCGCAAAACGTTTTTATTGTAATATTGTGCATTATTTTGTGTGGTAGCCTCTAATATTATTTTAGTCAACACCTCGTCTCGCTCGTGAGTGTCTATGTGTGTGTGTGTGTGTGTGTGTAGCACTGGCATTTTAATGTATTTGTAATTGACCTGAATAAAGTTCAAAACACTCGCCGCGGCAACAACGATGACGACAAGGCGAAATCTACATGCAAGCTATGTATGTGTGTGTGTGTGTGTGTGAGTAGCCTCAAAATAATAATGATTGCGACAACAACAAAAACGTCACATTGCCTACAGCTTGTGACTGTTGTTCATGAGCAGACACTCACACACACATACACTCATATGTAACCATTAAAAAAAAACAACTAAAATAAATAAAGTTGTGTCTTCGATAATTGACAATTGTCTGATTACTTTTGTTATGTGCTTTTGCCCCAACTACACAGATAATAAAAATTGTACAAGTATTTATTTAATTGAAATTTCTTTTCGTTTTGTTTCTTTCATTTTTAACCAATTCTAATTTTCATTTCAACTTTGGCCTCAGAAATACTTACAAAAAAAACTTTAAGGCTTGCATTATCTGTTTGCATTAATCATAACTGTATCACAGCTCGCTTATTTCGCTATATCTCTCGCTCTCTGTCTTTCTTTCTGATTTCATTGCGTATTTACTTTCAATTTGCTTAGCCTCGCGCTAATTTAAGTTCATTTCAATTAAAATCAACATGCTGCTTGTGAAAACTAATAAAAATGTATTCAAAATGAAATAAAATAAATAACTGCAAATATTTCTATGCCTGCTTTGCGACAACTACAAATTCAAACAATTCACAAAATCAAATGCAAAATGAACGCATAAAATGAGTAAAAAGAGCTTGTTTACTATCAAGCGCACTCACACACGCGCACACACTCGCACACACACACACTCTCAAGCACCTTCACTGTTGCTGCTCAGCTGCTGCTGCTGCTGCTGCCAGCAGCGGCGTCGCTGCTGTGGGTGACCCAGTTTCGTCGGTCAATGAACTGAACGCTGCTCTCGAGGCTGAATGTTTTGTGGCGAGGAGAGAGAAAGAGAGCGGGCGCGCGGGCCGCGGCTGTTGCCTGGTTCGTGTTTGTTTGTTGCTGTTGTTTTTTCTTCTTTTTTTTTTGGGGGGCGCTCTGTGGGAGAGTAACTGTGTGTTTGTGTGTGTGTGCGCTAAATTTCGGTTTCGTTTTCATTTTGACGGCACGTCTTGCGTTTATTTTCGTATCTTTGCAATAGGCAAACACAAACAAAATGGCGCCTAATAATATTACTACACACGAAAAAGAAATTATGAAAGCCACCAAAAAGAAAGTGTTTCGAAATGGCCAAAATGGAAAGTGAAAGTCTCGCACATTATGCACACTGCATAAGTGAAGATCCCAAAAAATTCAATAATATTATCAATTTTGTCCGCGGGCAGCGCAGCAATTTCTAGGTCAGTGCTTGTTGTCAAAAGTAACTGTAAATATTTCGACAACGGCCCCCATATGCCGCCCGTCTACATGTGCGTATGTATGTGTGCTTGTGTATATATAAATTTAATTTTCCTTGAAAGATAAGGCAAGCGAGGGCAGCGCCGTCGACAGCAGCGCCAGCAGCGACTGCGCTTAAATAGCACACGGTCATTTTTATTATAAACAATTCGAATTTTTTTCGTAGCTGTTGCCGAGTTTGAGTTCGCTGTTTAGTTTTTTTTTTTTTTTTTTTTTATTTTTTTGGTTACTTTTTTATATAGATTTTTGGCATTAGCGCTGGGCAGAACTAGTTCAAGGATTTGCCAATTTCTAAATAATCTGTGTTTTAATAGTCTGCATTTAGTTTTATGTATTTTGTTTTTTGTGTTTTATAATTATTTATCAAGAATTTTTATTGCTTTAATTATATTTTTATTTTAATTTTTTTGAAGCAAATGAATATTTATTTTATCTGACTTTATCTGAAATAATTATACATATATTTTTGGCCCTGCATTTTTGTTTCTTTCAATTGCCCAAAAAATACACACACACACACACACGAACAAAATCTAATCCATCAATTACAACATACATATTTATATACAACAACAACAACAGCTACTACAATATTATTAAGCACAGGCTGCGTCTGCGTGCTGCCTACAAAACAGGCGCAGAGGCGCTCTTTCTCTTTCTCTCGCACATGTGCGCAGTATGAACCACTTTCGTTTTCGACAGCAACATGGCCGCCACTGACAGTAAGAAGAAGAGCCCAGCGACTGGCAAAAGTCAATGAACGTTACGTACGCGCGCGCGTTTTGTGTGTGTGTGTTTGTGTGTGCCTGAGTGTTTTGTTTTTCTCTTTTTGTATTTTTGTATTTTTATATGCATTTATATTGCCTGCTTTCATAATCGATATGGACGTCGCAGCATTTCCTGTTTAATTTTCCGGGGCTTGCGTTTAATTTAAACAAATTATTACAAAATTTAATAAAAGCAAATGCAACGAGCGTAACACAATGAGAAATTGTGAAAGAGGCGAAGATAGCAGAGAGAGAGAGAGAGAGGCAGGCGTGCGTGGGCATGGCCTCGCTGCCTTTATGAATTTGGGTTAAGTGCGTTCGTTCAACTTTTAACACAATTTCGAAATGGCGCACAGTCGCTGTAGCTGCTGTTGTTGTTGCTGCTGCTGCTGCTCCCATTTATCATGCGGGTGTTGGAAATTTGTTTAAACAAAATTTACATATAGTTTGCGATTGTGTGTTTTGTGTGTGTGTGTGTTTGTTTTTCAGGGCAGGCAGCTAACAACTTTTACTTTGCCGTGAAATCGCGCGCGCTATACAAATGTTGCAACACACACACAAACACACACACACACACACATGCACACCCAACTAAAATTTCGTTCACGGCTGGTCAATGAACTCGTCGCTTGCCGACGACCATCGGCTGTCGCTTGTCTTTCGTTCGGGTGTCGTTCAAGTGACGTTCGTTTCGTCAAGTTTCGTTTCGTTACGCTTCGCTTTTGGTTAGCTTCAATTGTTTTTATTGTTTTTGAGCTTGACTCTCTTTTGGGATTAGAATGTGTGCGTGGATGTGTGTGTGTATGTGAGTGTGAGCTAGGATTTAGTTGGAAGATTTAGACAATGTACTCACCATCACGGCTCATGCCAACGGCAATGCACTTTTTCAGGCGACAATATTGACAACGATTGCGATTGATGCGCAGAATGCTGCACTGTTGATTCTTGGTGCATGGGCGATATTGGATCTTTTGCTGTATGGAGCGACGGAAGAAGCCCTGCAAGCAAAATAAATGACAAACATTAAATAAAAATCATACAATTAACTACCATAAATTATGATATTAATAAGAATAGTGAAAAAAGTGTTTGGTTTAAGTTTATCAAATTAAATTGATTTTTTTCAAATTTCTGCCTATAAATAGTAAACTTATATTCTGGTTAGACTCATTTGGGACCTACATCGGCGCTGGCATCCTCAATAGCTACTGTCGCTTTGGCTGCGCCTGTGTTGCTGCTGTTGCTGTTGCTGCTGCTGTTGTTGCTGTTGCTGAGGGCCGTGTCCAGTTTCTCGTCAAACTTCTGACACAAGTAGTTAAGCTGCGATGCCTCCAGGCGCTGGTGGTGCTGTTCGCACAGCTCATCATCGCAGCCCGAGTCCTGGGCATCCATATCCTCGAGCTGCTTCTGCTGCTGGTCGTCATCGCTGCCGCTGCTGTTGCTGTTGCATGTGCAACAATTGCCAATGTTGTTTGTCAGCGACTGCGTGCTCGAGTTGCTCAGCAGCGAACAGTTGCTATCAGAGCTGTCGCGTCGCTGTTGTTGTTGTTGTTGCTGTTGCTGCTGCTGCAGCTGCTGCTGCTGTTGTTGTTGTTGCTGTTGCTGCTGGTGGTGTGGCTGTTGTTGCTGGGTTTGTTGCAGCAACAAATTGGCAATTTCTTTGTGTGTTTGCGCGGAAAAAGGACTATCACAATGCAGTTGATTGAGCTTGTTGCTGTTGTTGGTGGGTCTGGTTGCAGTTGCTGCTGCTACTGCTGCTGTTGCAGTTGCTGCTCCTGCTGCTGCTGCTACTGCAGTTGTGTTTGTTTTGTCTTCATGCTGCTGTCGCGCCAGCGTCGTTTGCTCCAGCTCGCGCTGCTTCAGCTCCCGCGCATAGCGTATCTTCTTCCAGGGGCACTGATATTGCTCATAGTCGACGGCGGCTACTGTTGCCGCGCTGCCGCCAACATTGGCCTTGGGCGGCAGGTCGTCGTCGCTGTTCGCACAGTCCTCATCGATGCCCGATTCGCTATCATTTTTGGCGCTGAGATCGGCGCATGGCTTTGGTGTTGCTGCTGTTGCTGTTGCTGTTGCAGTTGCAGTTGCAGTTGCAGTTGGCTGCTGCAGCAACAAAACAATCTGCTGCTGCTGACTAATACTATTTGTTGTGTTTGTTGCTGTTGATGTCGTCTGGTTGGTGGTTGTCTTTACTAATGTTGCAGGTGTTTGTTGTTGTTGCTGTTGCTCTTCGTTTTTCAGTCTTTTGCGTTGCTGTTGCTGTTGTTGCAGGTAAACAATCTGTCTGGGCTGCTGCTGCTGTTGCTGCTGCTGCTGTTTGCTGAGTGGCGCCGACTCCAGCAGCTTTACCAATGCCGAATGCTGTTGCTTTAGCTGTTGGCTTTTGATTTGTTGCAGTTGCTGTTTCTGCTGCTGCTGCTGCTGCTGCTGCTGTTGATGTTGCTGCGGTGCACTGACAATGTGCACATTGCTGTTGCCGGTTGTCAGCAGCACAATTGTTGTGCTGTGCTGCTGCTGTTGTGGCAACTGTTGCTGCTGCTGCTGTTGCTGCTGTTGCTGCTGCTGCTGTTGCTGTTCCATTGCACAAACCATTTTGGCTAAATATTATTTTCTTTTTGGTACTACAATGACACTTGAACTTCCTCTCTTTCTCTCTATCTCTTCGCTCTCCCCACCGATCTAGACTGCTGTTGCTTTTGCTCTACAATTTGCTAATAAGGAACATTGCGTTTGCGTTTGCTTTGATTTCGATTTGAAACTCAATTTTATTTATATGCACTTCACCAACAATTTGAGCGCCAAAAACTTTCCGGGCACAAGGAACGGAAATGGAAGTCTTTGTGATCTCTCTCTCTCTCTTTTTCTTTTTCTCGCCCGCTAGCGCTCTTTCTTTGTTTACGCGCTCACTGCACTGCCACACAAAGAAAAAATAAAAATATTTGTTATTTGATTATTGAAACGATTTGTTTCTAGCGTTTTTGTATAGTTGTTCTAGTTGCTCTTGTTTGCCGTTTTTTTTTCAGTTTCAGTTTCAGTTTTTATTCTGTTTCGCGCGCTTTTCTTGCTCTGCACAACCGCTGCCAACGACGAGCAATTTGCGAATGAAAGCAGCGCCAGCAGCTCCAACAACTCATGGCTGCTAGCTGTGCTTCGGCTCAAGCCTCGGCATTCTTCGGTTCGCATTGGCTCGCGCTCTCTCCCTCTCTGTCTCGCTAATTTGCTCTCGTTCTGCTGCTGGGGTCGGTCGCTCTCTCGCATAGCTGCCGCTGCCAACCTCGCGCCACATATTGTTTTTGTTTTTGTGCACCAACTGAGGACATTCACTCCAACGCTGTCGGCGACGTCGACGCGGGCAGCTAACAATAGACGCCGCTGGCGCTGCTGCTGTAGCTGCTGCATTTGGTGGGGGCGCTTTTTTTTTTCTTCTATTTCTTATTTTCATTGTAAACAATTCTTGGGACACCTACACGACGCAGATTTTAGGTAGCTTCTGCTACTGCCACCTGACTGATCAGCTTTGTTTGATAACAGCAGCAACAACAATGCCAACATAGACACATACACACACACACATAGACGAACAAGTGTAGGTGTATGAAGCTTGTTTGATGCTTTGCGTTAGGGAAGGAGCTTAGTTAGCGCATTCGAAAACTGAGTGACAAATAAGATTAATTGATATTGAGTGGTGGGCGGGTGGGGGCATATTGATATGGGGGTTGTGCTATCGATAAATATGACAGGCATAAGAGGATCTCAGATGTGGAACAGCTCTTAACAAGAGTGAACTATTTTTGGTTGGTTCGCTTTGAAATTCGAGGAAGTTTCCAGAGACTCAGTCAAGTGCCGGGGATTACGATTGCCAGCAAGTGGGCTATGTAGTTCTTTCAACTCAACCTATTAATCATTCAACTTTGGTTGTTAACGATAAAAATCGTTGACAACAATGTTGCCCCCAATTAGTGTGCAACTAAGCTGGAAGACAACTCGATTATTTAACAGTCGCACTCAAAAATGTGCTCAACTCAAATTATGAACTACATAATTTAATGCTTCGTTATTAATAATATTAAATAATATTATGGTCCCGCGCAGTTGTTATTTATTACTTTTTGTTTTGTGTGTTATTTTTTTTTTGTTTTTTTTTTTGAGGCCACACAAAACGTAAGAGGCAACACAAAAGCAAAACCCCCGCTCCTCGGCTGCACAACGACACATGCTGGAAGACTACGTAACCAAAAAGCCCCAAACGACGCCGA
This sequence comes from Drosophila melanica, assembly GCA_004143765.1. Classification (NCBI taxonomy): domain Eukaryota; kingdom Metazoa; phylum Arthropoda; class Insecta; order Diptera; family Drosophilidae; genus Drosophila; species Drosophila melanica. The sequence goes on along the minus strand of SCDT01000731.1, from coordinate 7,405 downwards.
CGACGACGTCAACATAATACGACGACGTCAGCAGAGGTTGGCTGACAGGCAGTTCAGTTCAACGAACCCCGCCATTGTCGTGACCTACTTTTCGGTCAAATACCTCCAAATGTGGAGCTACTCAGCGCGCCAGCAACGGCCGACGAACGACTGAGCGAACAACCGAACGAGCGACCAAACGAGCAAACCAACTAGCGACCGAACGAACGAAACGAACGAACGAACATGCTTTCGTGAATTGGTCGCTCTCAATTGCTCAGGGCTCTCTCAGTGCATTTGCATGCAAATTTGTTGTTGTCGCTGCTGCTGCAGTTTGCAAGCCATTGCTTTAGCTTTTTGGTTTGGAGTTCATTTGAGCTGGCGGTCGGTCAACGACACAGAAACCTCAGGCGGACGACGGCATGTTTGTGGGCTTGGCCGAAGGGGGTGGGGCGGGCAGCAGAAAACTGCAACTGGCAATTGCAACGGCGACTATATGGCTAAAATGCGTTCAAGGAAATCTGTGGCAATGCAGCCCGCTAAAATTGTAACTGAGTGGCTTAGTGGGATAGGCTCGAAAGAGTTACATCAGCCAACATTCAGCATACGCTGAAAATGCTCAAGCTGCATTTCGAGCATTTATATAATATAATAACAAACTATAAATACGTTACTAATTTAGCAAACATCGACTCGAGCCCCATTTGTGAGCGAGTTCAATGCACTCAGCAGCGACAATTTGCACTCATTTCAATGCCTCACGGCCCCCGCAAACGAACTTCGGTCAAGTCGGGATTTTCTTTTTTGCAACCAGAGCGACGACGAAGAACTTTCGGGAACAGCTGTGCCCGTTTTACGCTCTCCCACTATCTCTCTGTCTCTCTCTCTCTGTCTCGCACTTTGTGTCTTTGCTTCTATCACCTGCATGACGAGCTCGCATTTGGACGCTCTCTCGCAGTTTAGCTCTCTTGGTCTGGCTGCCAAATGTGAATGAACTCTGCTGGCAGCTGCAATGCGAATAACAAGTTTCAAAGGAAAGTGAGAGCATTTCACGTTACACACATTCGTCTAGCTGACTGCGTGTGTGTGTATGTGTGTGCTTGCGTGTGTTAGGCAACGTGCCGTAAAGCAGCCAAGCGTTTTCCCCCTTTGCATGATTCGACATCATCATCGCCTGAACCATGGGCATTATAGAAAGCATTATAATTCATTGTATGTTTTTGTAAAGAATTTTTATCAGTTTTTTTTTTTATTTTTTGGTTGTTGTTGTAGGGGGGATCGATCAAAGCATTTTTTAAATAGCCATCGAAAAGTCATGAATGAAAATCAAAGCGATCTCATCGAGCTATCCGGCCCAGATGGCCTACCTGTTGTTGCTCCCAATGCTCGATCAGTAGAACAATTGACCACTTGACTTGCATCTTATGTGGGCTGCCGATCCACTTGACAGTCCGTTCAAATCAGTTTGCGGGCTACTGTCAGAACTTGACATCAATGTGAGCCCAAAATTGAATGTAGAATGTAGAACCCATTGAATCGACTTTTTTATGCTATGTTTAAAATATTGTCTTGAAATCAACATAATCGATGCGTCGCTATATCGATAAAAGATAATCGTAAAAATCGATTATCGATCGATTATCGAAAATTGTACATTTATTTTTCGATATTTTTTAACATTACTTTTCGATTGAAATTCATAGCTAACACACTTTAATAGCTCTTCATCAATTGACTTCTCTTGCTTCCTTTGTGTTGTGTTATTCGCCCGCCCACGCATCAAGCAATCATTTTGATTGGTCATTCGTAAGCTTCCTTAAGCTGCTTCCAATCATAACTGTTGGCTTACGTTCAGGTAATGTTGTTTTTTTTTTTTGGGCTCGTCCAATGCGTAAGCAATTAGCACGTGTCTATCCAATGTCCGACACACACACACACACACACACACGCACACACACAAACTCCCGGAACTTTATGGCGCTTTACAGTTCATTCGAGGTTCGACTCACGCTCAGCTGCTTATATGACAGGGCCGAGCCAGAGTTATGTCGACGGTTGGCTGTTTAGAATTCGAATTAGTAATAGGCGAACCTTTTGGCTCATATTTCATGGCTCAGTGCTGGCCGAGCTGGCTAAGTCATTAGAGCCGTGGCGGCGGTGCCCAGCTGACCAGCAATTAGTTGACGAAAATATGTACAATAAATAAATGATGTTGGGATTACAACTGGAGGAGCCGTCGCATTCAGGTCAAAGTTCACTGGCCGGTGCGCGCATACCGTGCAAGGATATTTCGCCTGGATATGCGCCTGGCCAGGCAGCCAGGCAGGCAGGCAGGCAGGCGAGTGTCTACTCGAATCCAGCCCGGCCACCACCCAGCTACACCAACATCGCTGCGTACTCGTCATTGCCGTAGTAAAAAGGAACACGAGGTCAGCCGCACGTAGGCAAGCGAGCGAGTGGGTGGGGCCCACAACCAACCAAACCAAACCAACCAACCCACACGACCACCCACCCACCCTCGGCCCGGAGAGCACGTTGTGTTTCCCTTTGGCCTCGCGCTTATTGACGTCACTTTTGCAGTTCGTTCAACTCGTTGCCTCATGGTCGCCTGCATTCGAGTGGTTGTGGCTGTGGACTGCGGTTCACTGTGGGGTTGCTTTGTTTTCGGCTGTGGGTTGGCTTCTTGGCGTTTGATTGAGCACAGGAAGTGCTCTTATCAATAGGTGAACTGAAAACACCTGAATTTGGCACTAATAACCACAAATACCAATCCGATGGTTAATCGATCAATAACCAATTGCCAGCATTAATAAATAATTGGGGCCAATAACTAATGACTTATTTGGGAGTTTCTCGATTTATCAGCAAACAGGTGCAATTTATTGTTATTAATTTATAGATTTTTGTATTATTAAAGGCCAACAAAGCTTTTAGCTTACATTTCGAAAATGCCAACCTCATGTCAAATTTACAAGCCGAGTTATCAGCAGGCGATTCCCAGAAATTGCTATGACAAATGTTGAGTGGTCAAAAGCCCACATACAAATACATATACATATATATGTGTTATGTGTATACAAGGCGAGCATAAGGCATAAAAGAAAACAAAAATAAAAAAATAAAGAGAACATAAAAACATATTGAACTCGCTAATGGGACAAACGGAAATACCTTTCACATTTCTCACCAGCCAAGCGCTGCGAAGGGCAACCAAAAAACAACAAAAAAACACACGACAAAATTTATATGTAAAGAAAGAGACAAATTATCCTGCCAGGGACAGCATCTGAGCGCCCAAAATACACCACAGTCAACAACAACAATAACAACAAGCCAAGGAGACCGAACGATTGAGGACATTGCACCGCAATAACCTTAAAGAAGCAGCACAGGCTGAATCACAGTCAGAATCCGAATCCGAATCCGAATCAGAAACAGAAACAAAGACAGAGAGCGCGAGAGCACAATTGAGAGCAGCCCTCGTGCGTTCGCTCTCTCAGCAAAACTGTGCCTGCTTCAAAGAACTTTTTTCTATATGCATGCACACACATACACACATATATTTGTATGTGTATGTATATTTTGCATAAGACGGGGAACGGGACAGAAACGAAACAAAACGAAACGAAACGACGAACTGTGCGCCTAGAGGAGCACTCGAGCCAAGCGAGGTGAGTGTGTGCACAGTTAGAAAGCCCCAGTTCGACTGGGCAGAGGAAATGACCTCAGGAAGGAAATGCAATGCATTTAATTGGCCCAATGTGTATGCAATATGCACAGCTATAGAAATGCTGCTGTTGTTGTTGCAGTTGTTATTGTTGTTGTTGCTGGCGTGGGAGGAAAAGGTAAAACTGAGAAACTTGCTAAATGGATATTGTCTGGAACAAGTAGAAAAATGGCTGCAAGATAGCATCTTGCTGGGGAGCAATTAAAATCTATATTCTCCATCTAAATAATATCTCTGACTTATATGGCACATAAAAATCTTAAGTCTTTTTTTATGTATTTTTTTCTAAAATTATATACATAATTAAATAAACATCAAATTTATATCGCTTAAACTAGAGCTAGAATTTTGAAGAACTTTGCAGTCGGGTGTAACCGATAGTGCAATACACGTTTGCAGAATCAATGTGTAGGCCAAATCATGACAAAAACCAAGAAAACAGGTTCAATTTTGACAAATTTATGAAAGTTTCAGATAGATAGATGCAAATAAAAAAAACAAAAAATTTTTAAATTTTGAAAACAAGTTTTTTTTTCAAAATTAGCAAGAAAAAAAAATGCATTTTGTTAATACTGCATAAAATTTAAATGTATAACTAAATTAGAGAACAAACATTAAAATCGGTTCAGTTTTGACAATGTACAAATTTTATACAAATTTTTGTCTATCAAGAAAAATTGTAGAAGTCTAAATATATATACAATATATATGTATTTTGTTCACTCCAGATTTCATGATTATATATTTGTGTATTTGCACAACCTTCTCGAACACACACACACACAAACACACACACAGCGAGCCAAACTGTCCTTTAACCAGTCCAATGAACTCAAAGCGTGCCGAGCAGCAAATTGTCAGGCAGCCAGGCGGGCCAGGGTAATGCAGGAGGGGTGCTGAATGGGGGGAGGAGGGGGATGTGGTAGTCGAGACCAGCTCGTCGTGCTAAAATTGGCGCGCTCGCAATGGAAGACACCTGTGCCATGTCAAGCAATGTACAGAAAGTGCCGCCCACCGCCTCAGAAACCGTTTCACTTTTGCTGCTGTTGCTTCACAGGGCGCATTGGCTTCAGAGCGAGAAGGACAGAGAGAAAGAGATAGATAGAGAGAGAGGGAGAAGGCGACTGCAGAGGAGGGTTGCACACTTTGCTTTGACCCACTTTGCGTGCGTTGAACTTTTGCTGCGGCCGGATGAGAGCTCAGGTCTAAGCGTTGGGTTCCGGGCGGGGGGAGAGTTTGTGGCTGTGGGGCCGGGGGTTGATTTGCCTGGGTTGGCTGTGTGCAATTTTAGGGGTTACGGGCTGTGCATGTGTGCGTGCTTGTATGTGCAACGAAAGTGTTTGGCCACCCGCTAGGTGGCGCTGCAGCAGCGTTAACCTTAAAAACTGCTGACTGGCTGCTGCTGTTGCTGCTGCTGCTGCTGTTGCTGCTGCTGCTGCTGGTCATGTGACTCTGTGCGCTGCAGCAGCTGGAGCAATGACCGCAGCTGAACAAGGTTGAAGGATAACGCAACCGAAATGCAATTTGCAATTTGTGACTAGCTGGAGCTGCGGTTGGGGGCCATATTTCGATGCTGATAATTTCAGCTGCGGCTTTTTGGCCAACTGGTTGGGCCTTTGTGCTCGGGTTGGTCAATTAGCAGGCCAGGACCCATAATTGAGTGCTGACCCCACGCTGACAGCCAATTGTTTGCGGTTCGAACCGGAATCAGAACAAGAAACAGAACGAGAACCAGAACCGAACCGAAATTCAATCACATTTCATGCAACGTAACTTCGAGTGTCTGTCTGTTCCACTTTTGGTCCGCTCAAATTTATGTATACACACAATATACATTTGTCTATATGCATATTTTTATCTCGCTCTCCAACTGTGTGCGTGTGTGTGTGTGTGTGTGTGTGTGTGCGTAACAAATAATGTGTGTTAGTTTTTGGTACTTTTTTGTTCATCTTATTTTTATTTGTTTCTATATTACTTGTTGTCTATCGCCTCGTGTGCTGCTTTAGTGAGCCACGCAGAGTTCGTTGAACTCCACGCAATTATTTTGCGATTATCTTATTTCAATAGTTGTTGGCGCGGCGACCTCAGTGTGCCCAAAGCTGCTAAAAACCACTGCGAAAACCATAATCACCCCAAGTCGAATAACAAATACTCCTCACAAAAAGTGCGCCAAAATATAAACTAAAACAAATTTTGGGTTAGATATTTTATCTAGGATTTTGGATAATTTAACCAATATATAATTTATATATTCAAATATATTTCAAGTATTTTTTCAATATTTTTTCTGTTTAAATAAATCAATAAACAATTTAATTGCATAAATTTGAAAACATATTAAACATTTATTAAATTCTAAAAACCTTGTCGCCAGGATCTTTTCCAATATTTAGGTTTTAAAGAGTTGTTCTATAATATTTTTTTCCCCTAACTAACAATTTCTGTCAATCTAAACCGTTAATCGTTGTAGCCCAACTAACTTACTTAGAAAACAAACAAAAGACAACCTGACAACAGGCGCCTGTTTGTTGTTCTGTTTGTTGTTGTTGTTGGAGCACAATTATGAGCCATTATGTGCCGATTGTTATTTGGGCACGCCGACTGTCCAAATAAACAGAGTATATGAGAATATATAGGTATATGTACAAAAAGATATCCAAAATAATAATAAAAAAAAAAATACAAAAAAAAAATAATCTAATCCATGTTGGGCCATTGGCGTCACGGCTTGACGCAAATGCTATTAAAACAGTTGGGGCAACAGAAACGAGTTTCCACCAGAGACAAAATAAACGTGGCCCATAGCGCAATGTGGCTTATACACAGAAGACGCAAGGTCTTTTGCGTGCAAATGCAGCCAGCTACCAACAAAATCTAACTGCAGTTCTGCGCAGGTCGTTGGCATGGCATTTGACGAGCGAAAGAGAGAAAGCGAGATACAGAGAGAGAACGCAACAGAAAGACCTAGACTGCCAGCTCGAAAGAGCAAGAGCGAGAGCGAGAGAGAGGGTGCGGGCAGGTGACGCTGGAGTGCACTGAACTTTGCGGCCAAACAAGCCAAGCAAAATATTTCAAGCCTCGAACCCAAATCCGAACCCAATCCGAATTCGAACCCGAATCCGAATCCGAATGCGAATCCGCGGCGCAGCTCACCCACCATTAATGTAATCTCAATCGTTGCTGGATTTTCCATTTTTGGTCAGTTGGACTCTTAATGACGCCCCGGCTGACATAAGAACCAAATGGAAACAAAATAAAAACTAAAAACGAAAAAACCGAAAAATGTCAAATAAATTGTTGGCGTTTCGTCGGCGCTTTTAATGACTCACCCAGCAAATCATTTTTTGTAACCGCCGCCTTCCCCCCCCTGCGAGCCGCCATCCAGCAGCCAACTCACGTGCCGCTGGCAATATCTTTTTATGGTTGTTTGTTTCAGATACCCTGCAACTAACTTGGGCTCTTCAGTTTTGTGTTCAAATGTGTTTCTACAAATTTATTTCTTGATATTCAATTAAGTTTGTAAGCATATGTTTTTCAATCTTTTTCAGACTGAAGCGAATTTGAAAATTTGCTAACACAGAAAAAATGATTAACTAAAACCAAAATCATCAATTTTTATATATATTATATAGTTATTTATGAACTTATGTTATATGATATATAAATTCAGTTTTAAATTTTCAAAATTTATCGCATTTG